>JARFJB010000013.1:177500-287825 GCA_036346205.1 Vesta saturnalis | reverse complement strand
TCCGTTGTACAGGGTGTTTGCTACGGTGATACAATGACTTAATATTTCGATTGGTCATAACTAAATTTTCTTAAATGGAACATCCTGTATTTTGTAAGTGATTTAGATTTTATATTGGGTTTTCTATAGCAAAGTTGACACTTTTTAATTATTGCAGTTTTAAGTATAATAGGACCGCGCGAATTGAAATTTGTTAGAGAGCTGTAGAACCAACTGCAAAAAACCAAAAACAATTATTTGTGATTATTATAAGTTTTTGTTATGAACGAATAAGTTCAAAGGTAAATGTGTAATTAAAAATTATTATTAATTTTATTAAATACATAAATAAAAAGTCCTACTCGAGGTAAACTTTTTATTTATGTATTTAATAAAATTAATAATTATTTGTGATATTAATTCGCGGTAAATTAGCATTTGTGTGTTGTGCTGCATAAGTTCACTGTTTTGTGTAGCAGAATGAATTTTTCTAGGGAAGAGTGTATTGATGTGCTCTATGTATTAGAAGATTGTGATCGAAACTGTCTTCTTGTACCCCGAAGCCATGCTCAGAGGTATTCTGACACCCGCCTAAAGTTAACTTCAGAAGACTCAAAGGGAGGTTTGAAACAACAGTAAGCGTTAATTATACAAATACATGTAACTAATGAGGAAAACGCATTAATGATTGTTGCTGCAGTGGTTGAAAATCCTCACCAGTCCACTCGAAAAATGCATACATCTGTGTACCGTATTTTGAAAAGTAATAAATTCTATCCCTACCATATCCAAAAATACTAGAAACTTTTTCCGCAAGATTTAGAAAGCCAGAGGCAATTTTGTGAGTGGACTAATAATAAATTGAATGCCGAACCAGATTTTCTAAACTGTGCCCTTTTCACCGATAAGGTGATTTTTAGTAACAGAGGCCTTCCTAATAAGCGAAATTTCCATCATTACGCTACCGATAAGCCCGAATTCCTGAGAGCAGTTGATCATCCACATCAGTTCTTGGTCCACATTTTTTGAGAACCATCTTGATCGTCAAATGTATCTCCACTTTCTTGGACGTGGATTGAACGATCTACTGCAACATGTCCTTGAAAATGTTGTCCCCAGATTGTGGTACCAACATGATGGTGCACCTCCACATTCGACGCTGAACGTTGGAGTGGACGAGCTGGTCCACAGAACTGATCTGCTAGGTCTCCAGACCTATCTATACTAGATTTTCCTTTGGGCCTGTATAAAGGACATTGTGTACCAAACTCCTCCAACTATTAGCGAAGATATGAAAGCGCGATGCTTTTCGGCAAGCGACCCATGAATGCTAATTGATGTTCACTGTTCATTTACGGAACGAATTCAACTGTACTTGTAACAAAATGGCGCTTTGAACACTTATTGTAAATTATTTCCTATATTAACTTCATATGTAGGTGTTAAAATCACGTCAGTCAATCGTGAAAAGAAGTCGAAAATGCACAGCAGTCAACGAAGACCAATTCGAACATTTAATCAACTAATTTGTTTGTTAATTAGTACTTTGTTTAACTTAATAAACTCTTTGACAACTATGACTTTTAGTCCACTGCCTACTTACTAAATTTTGGCGAGGTAGTATTTAATTGACCGTGATTGATGAAATTGCAAATAACTCGTAAACCGTTCACTTTATCAACTTCAACCAAGAGGACCAAATTTGCAGAAAATTGAATAACGGACCCAAAATACCTGAAACATTACACAAAAAAAGTTGGAATAGAAAGTATACGGGAACAATGTGAAAACTAACACTACCAGGCCATTCATAGACAATCCAATCAAACTAGAAAAATCCTCGTCAACAAAGAAATTAATTTTCATTGAGGATAGTGTTTTGAAATTCCCAAAGGTTTTCGAGTTATTTGTGAAAAACGATTTTCAAAATTCAACTTTGAGGGCCTGTCACTTTGTAGCCATACATTTTAGAGAAAAATTTTATCTGACTTTTCGTCTTCAATTTATGTGTAGAATATACACTTGAAGCAGGGGTACGTTTTTTTTGGTTCACGTTATATATATATATATATATATATATATATATATATATATATATATATATATATATATATATATATATATAAAGTGCGTCCATAAGGTAATGTATAAATTAATTTAAAATTAAAGAATTTGTTTCTTGAAAAAACGCTTGGACACGGCAATTAGTATTTTTAGTTGCGCATTTTTTACAATACAATTTTTTCATACAGGGTGTCTCATAATAAAAGGTATGACCACACTTTCGATTTTTTTAAATGGAACGCCCTGTAGATTATGTCATATTCGGATTCTACTGCAAATTCTAGATATTTTTGGTATAATCTACCCTTGATGAGAATTTTTCCTTTTTTTGAATCGCCACAGAATCCTCTACGTAGAGTATTAACAGTGCTTAAGGGTCTAGTTCCTTTAATTTTGTCAAACAATGTTATTAACATATTTCAAATACTGCAAAAAATTGCAGATAAGATATACATTTAAGTCAACAGATAATACAAACGTTTATGTTGGAAAGAAACATTCCCTTACTTACATAAATTAAACTGATTTAAATAAATTCATATTTTTGTATAGTTGCTTTAATCTTGCCATATACTGTACTTTTAAGGTACTAGCTAAATTGGTTGTTAAAACTGTCAGATAGACGTTATTATTGAAAGTGTCTAACTTGTTGCGGCTTTGTGATATAAAAATATGATAAAGTTAACTGAACCGGAGAAGATTGAGATACTCTCCATGATTGGATATGGAGATAGGACCCGCAGTCAAGCAGAAACAACTCATTTATTTAACGAAATTCATCCTGATCGTCCTCCCATTTCGCAAACTGTGGTCGGCAGAGTGGAAGCGAAATTTGGAGAATTCAGTCATGTTCGGGATAGGCCAAAATTTGGACGTCACAGTGTAAGTGAAGATGATCGGCTGAACATTTTATTATCTGTAGAAGAAAATCCACACATTGCATTATCACATGTGGCTGGAAACCTAACTTCATCGAAATCTACTGTCCACAACGTCGTCCGGAGAAACAAATATCACTCTTATAAAGTTATTCCGCTTCAAGAGTTATCTGAAGATGACTTTTGATGAGTATATGCAAACTACCTGTAACCAGAAGAAAATGCTGTGAAAAGATTCTTTTCGAACGAAGCTACATTCTGTCTCAACGGTATCGTCAATAGGAAGAATTGCAGGTATTGGGCCACAATCAACCCCCATTGGATGGTGGAGGCGCACACACAACATCCACAAAAATTAAATGTGTTGTGTGGTCTAGTTGGGGACGGCATACTAGGTCCTTATTTTTTCGAAGGAACATTAACTGGTCAAATGTATCTCGCCTTCCTCCAGTTGCAATTACTTCCTGCATTAATAGCTCTATTCCCGGATCCACAAGAACCAGATCTCCCAGATCAACAACGTTTCATTCCAGCAGGATGGGGTCCCACCTCACTATGCAGCTCCAGTTCGTACGTATTTAGATGAAATGTTCTATCGTCGTTGGATAGGAAGGCGGGGTCCCATAGAATGACCTGCTAGGTCACCAGACCTAAACCTCTTACATTTCTTTTTATGGGGATGCCTGAAATCTAAGGTTTACATGAACAGACCTGCCAATTTGGAAAATCTGAGAGAAAGAATCCGAAGAGAAATACGCGCTATACCACCAGAAGTTGTCAGAAATTTTCAAAGAGAATTTATTTACCGTCTTGGACATTGTTTAGCTGTGAATGGAGCACATTTTGAACATTTAATTTAAGTTTGTTTAGCTAGTTTAGTACATTTAAAAAATAATTTTAACAAATAAGTAAAAATAATTAAATCATTCTTCAAGTGTCAATATTTCAGAAAAGGAGATAGACAGACCAAGGGTATATTATACCAAAAATATCTAGAATTTGCACTAGAATCCGAATATGACATAATCTACAGAGCGTTCCATTTAAAAGTTCTAAAGAATATATATTGCATTACTCAGTGGCTCAGCGGTAAAGGTGTAAGACATGTAAGTGAAAGGTATCTAAGTTCGAATCTGAGAGCAGTCAAGTGCTTGGGAAAAAATCATAATATATGAATTCGACTCAAGTGCGAGAACAATCCTGCTCAAGATTAAGCGTGATGACGGAAGCAGGGTCCGCTTCCGAAACTCCGCGCTATAACAGCACAAACTTTCGAAATAGGCCGATCAACTCAACTTTTTTTTTTTATGATTGTGGACCTGAACAGGCTAAATAAGGCCTATCGTGCTAAATCACTCAGGAACACTTAGGAGGATGGATAGAGGGATAATGAATTGAAATCGCAGTTAGTTACAAAACACGTATAATACACCGTTAATGCTTTGTTACCTAAAATAGTGCCCATATATGACTGCAAACACGTATGATGAATGTGACAGATTCCGCACTGATCAGCGGAGCCGTAAAACAATATAATTTAGTTCTTGTAGATCAAAGTAATGCATTTCGCAGTTATCCTAACGAAATTGGTTCATAAATAATTATTTTGGGCATTTTTAGGCCAAGATGGTGACCAACACCGCAAAACCATAAAATGACGAATAAATAAAGTTTGGACTCAAATAGTGACTAATACTTTAAAACAATGAAGTTCGTTCTCTCCCTCAGAGGAATTATGTTTCGCTGCTTCTCCAACGAAATTGGTGTGTAAATAATATTTTGGCGCATGTGACTCCAAACGATGAACAACGCACTAAAACCATAAAATCCTGTTCTTCCTTATAACGTCAATGTGTTTAGCCGTTTCCTCAAACCAATTGATGTTACTTCTCTTTGACATTCACGACTGCTGTTGAATATATATGGCGCAGAATTGGTTTTTTTAGATGTTAGGTTTTAGTTTTTGACGAATTACTTTTGTTTACGCCTCGCTGTCTGTGGAATGTGTCATTGATTGTATTTGACGTATACAACGTTATTTACTTTCACCAAATTAATAGCACATTGAGTTTACTTCGCCAAACTTTAAAGTTGCCGTGATTAAAGCTATTATCGCTCAGAAATGTAATGTACGCTTTGTTGATTTGTTTTAATAAGTATTAATCAAATTAATCAAATTATGGGAACTTGTCAATATTCCATCGCGTCTTCATTATTCTTGTTGTGACAAATATTCATTTTAAATTGAACAAGTAATTACCGTGTTGATCAGTAATCTTTTTCTTGTTAATTGAGTAAATATCTTTACGTGGAAGTTTATGTCGAAGATATGTAAGGAATCTTGGATAAGATTTTACTTAAGTGAGCTTTGCGAACATATTTTTGAAGTAGAATTTCAGGCAATAGTTTGTTTGTTCTTCGAGTGAACATTATGGTTTCCTGATTTTAAGATCTGACGTTTTTCCCGCTATAAATCCATTTAACATGTGGCGCCTTAGTTACATAGTGCCCTAGAAAAACTACATTTTGGATGGGTAGGAGATCAAAAGAATTTCTTAAAGAGATCCGTGGTTGTCAGGAACAAGGATAATTGCTGAAATTCCTGAACTGGAAGCCAGTGCGAGGACTGTTCAACGACGATTAGTTGAGACAAAACTTTATAGCTGACGTTCAGCCAAGTAACCGTTGGTTTCCGAGCGAGATCGCCGTGCCAGGCCTGAATTTGAACAACGCCATTTGAACTGGACAGTGCAAGAGTGGGGAAAAGTATTGTTTAGCGACGAAAGTCGTTACAAAGTTTTTAATTCCAATGGAATTAGACGTGTTAGACGTTCGGTTGTAAAGACCCAGCAGCTTTTACCAAAATTTTTCTTATTAATTATTTGTTAATTGCCCTGAAGTAATCCAGGTACGTAAAGCTTCATAATATTGAAACAAATTGCAAAAGATTGCGCGATATTGCACCACAAATAATTATTTTAATCCCCTACGACGTAGATTTCAAAAAATTTCTAATGCTTTTATTCCGAGTAATCTCCACCAATCACCGCATTGGCAACCCTGCACAGAAGCCGTTCCCGCCTACCGTGGATCCTCTATAAAACCGCGAGATGCATTATAAGAAAGAATGCTTGTGCGCCGGGCCGTTGCCGCGACCAGAAGTGCCGATCAAATTCCGTTGCCGCGACACCTTGCTTCTCGTGCGCGATCCGTCCATAGTCTACCTCCTGCTTGTGCGTTGGGCTGTTCCACCGATCGCTTGCTTGTAGATCCGTTCCGCCATCGCTACCTGACATGTGCGTCGATCCGTTCCGCCCACGCTACCGAATAAAGAATATCTTGATCGCGCGCCTGTTGCTCTTAATCGCGAAATTTAAGAGAACCCGAAATTCTGACCAGCAACCTGATCGCTTACTGCGATAAATCCTGAAAATCCTCATTGATTATTGCGATAACCCAGAAAATAAGAAGATCCCGATCTAGTTCGCGCGCGCTTAGCCTGAACCGTCGTGTACGCCACCTGCCGATCACCGCTTACGATTGTCCTGAAACCGTTGCGCTACTAAGCCGCCTGATCACCAGCTGCTGGTAATTACCTGCCTGCCGCCGTGTTCCGAGATTGAAAGTACGTGAGTTGAATACAGACACCTTATACCAGATACCTAGATAGTCAACGGACTGTAAAACCGAAAGCTATCTTACATTCACAGTAGACACATTAGAAGTGGCTTCGACAGGCTGTAGAGCCTAACGACCTCTTCCCCACACGTACTCTTACATTTGAAGTTGCTACGACAAGTTGTAGAGCCTGGAGTCACCTTCCATACATACCTACACCGAGTCGAACGATGGAGACGGGCTTATCGCCCTGGATTAATCTTTTGCTTACTCATGTGACAAGAAGGGACCTCGCTCTATTTCTATCACACCCCGGAGAACGCAGTCCAATAGCACCACGCGGGTTAGTTCCAGACTGTGGACTGTCTTCTCATTTACACACTCAGCACACATCACTCTAACCACATCTAGCACACCTGACCAGAGACACCTATAGATACTCACAGACGCGATTGTTTGTCTGAGAAGGCGCTCCTGCAACCTGCCTAAGAAGCGCTTGTCAAATCACATTCTCCGCTGTGACAACGTCCCCGACCGACGAGAGTTTGTGTAGAACGATTAAACATAGCTCTTATTAAGAACGGAAATAAATGAATACCTAATAAACCGTTAGTCCATTTGAAACCATTTGCGTAATTGTTTAAAATTATGGTTATGAGTTTACCCGGTTAGAATCGCATGTAAGTAGACACTCAAGTTATTAAATATAAAACGCGTTAAAATCATAAAACCCTTTTACCTTTACTTCCCGCAGTTATTAAAACTAACTTGTGTACGAATAGGTAAACTTTTAGGATTAACAGCTAGACGCGTAAAAGATTCAATATAGGGAATAAAAACAACGCATGTACGTTTGATTAAATTGAACGAAACTCTCAATTGATATTAAATCCAAACTATAATAATTAAACGAATACGGAAGAACCTTCGTAACCTTCCTGCCTTGAACGTAGTAAAATTAAGATGTGTTTAAATTAAGAAACGCGGTGCATTCACTTTCGTACCATAGACATAAAAGTATCCTTTAACCGAATAAAATAAATACGCTACTAAGTAATTAATTCTAATTGTTGAAAGTACTAATAACTAATAGGGATAAATAAAATAATCCCGCAATACTAATTGGTAGTTAAAACGCGTACAATAAATCCTGTGGAGTAATAAATTCAAAGCGACGTTTACCTTGATACTAAACACCGAAGTCATATCATATGAATACGACCTGCACGGTGACGCTAGTAATATCGATTTTATTCCATGACCTACATCTGAACGCACGCCGGTCGTTGTCTTAGTACTTTATGTAACAGCTTCCGTTAGTCAGGACCGTAACCACAGAAACGTACCAGGACAGAGTGACAGGGTCTTAGCCGTCCAGAAAGCCACGCGGCCGAAGCCCCAGTTCATTACGATTTTAATTTATGATAAGTTGAGATATTTTTAGTAATAATTTATTTAGTTTTATATTCGTTATAGGAGAATATACGTTTAAACCATTTTACTCTAATTATTCAAGGTGAGCAGTGTTAATTCTAAATACTCAGTATTTTCGAACCACTCCCGTCTGGTTGAAACAGACACAAAAGAGCTAGTTGGAGGCAAATTCAAATAAACAATATTAATTATTGTAAGCAAAGGGGCTTACACGGTTAATACAAGATTTCACCCAAACTATGTTACACCAACAATAAAACACGGACAAGGTAGTGTATTTGTATTAGGTTGTTTCTCGTAGGTAGGCCCGTCAAACTCTGATTTGTTATATAGTACAACCTAAAGAAAAAATCTGTACTCAATACTGATGTTACAGTAGAGTCGCAAATTTTATAAAACAACTGGTTTAGCCTCTACTTTTGTATTTTTCCTATGAAATCTCCCTTTTCACACAGTTAAGTACATCTTTTTACACTCAGATCTGGATATCGACGGACTAAAGGAAACCAACTCACTACTCTTCTTCAGTAATTTTGTTCTTCATTTAATTAATTACAAAAAAAAAACTAAATTTTTATGAACTGAAATGCCAAATTCTATTCTAGTGTCCTCTCCGCTCAAAAAATCCGCACACTTAATAAACTCTCGTTATCTCACACGTAACTTATTCCTTTATTTGTCGAATCACTACTGTATTGTTTTTTTTTGCGATATAGTAATCGTCGTTTGGACAACTATCAGCGATTTGGTACGTAATATTCGAGATTTATGATTTTGGTCATTGTCAGCACAATGGTCCTAAGTTAACACTCAACAGATTAGACTTATGAAGCGATATTATCAATGGCGATCTAAGCACTTAGCGTTTTGGGTGTTTTTGAGATGCACCATTTTGATTATTGTCGACGTAATGATCATGTACTTAAACCCTATAGATGAGACCTCATCATGGGCGTTTTGATCGCTGTTCGCGTTTTGCCTCTATCTTAAGATTTGACAGAATAATCACAGTCGACTGAATACATTTTGAGCACGTTTGGCATTTTGAAAATTCATTAGACCAAGAGATTATAGCCTTTTTGGGTTGCTACACACTTTTTGCGACTATTTTGCTACTGTCAGAACGAGCATTGAAACGCCTCCTTTAAGGTAATGGGTAACTAAGCCGGAACTATTCCTCACCATGTCTCCTGTGAACTATATTGTTATCCCAATAAGGGGCATTTGGGAAAAATTCTGAAGTCACACTGTGACGTACTTGCCAATGTATGGCTGCTTACATGCTTTATATATATTTATACAGTAAGTATACACTCTATATTATTTATATCATTCTAGACTCAGTCAGCCGGGCAGTAGACGATACCGTTAGTATGAAATGCTACATCGTCCGGGGTACGATTTGGCTAGTAGCCGGTCTGTCCGCTGTGGTATTAATTAATTGCCTCGGATCGACCTGGCTGCAAGGAGCGGTCCAGATCGAAACAGACAGACCCCGTTGCTGACGACTGTGTAAGGAATGAACGGCGAGTCGGTACGTGGGATGTTAGAGGTATGCATGGTAAAGAATTTGAAATGGCGAATATAATGTACGAAAGGCAGCTTTATATTCTTTGCGTATCGGAATCAAGGTGCAAAGGAAATGATGCTGTGGAGATGGAGGATGGAAGCCTAGAGCTGTGGTCAGAAGTTGAGACTAAGGTGCATGGCGCAAAAGGAGTTGGGGTGATCGTAAGTCAAAGAGCGAAAATAAGTGTTAAACAGTACGAATTAATATCTACCCGTGTAGTGTGGGTTAGAATGAAAGTGGAGCTTCGAAGACTTTTTCTCATTGCATGCTATGCACTGGTGAATGGTGAAAGAAACCAAGGGTGTGAGAACTTCTCGAATGATGTAGAGAACGTGTTGAACGTATGTATGCCAAACGAAAGAGTGGGTCTACAGAGAGAACATACTAAACTCGTTCTAGGAAAGTTCGGAGACCAAAGAGTCAATGAGAATGATGAACGCCTGGTAAAAATCTGTGTGGAGAGGAGCCTGTTTGTATCTAATACGTGGTTTAAACATAAAAATGTGCATATGTATACATGGTAAAGAGGTGAACCTAAAAGTATGACTGACTTGATATTGTATGATGAACGACTTAGATACTTGGTGAGAGACATAAAAGTAATGAGCGGATCGGAGTGTGGATCGGACCACTTTTCGGTCGTATCGAGAGTGTGTTTATGGCAAAAGTGGGTCTGGAGAGGAGAAGCAAGCGTAATGCAAATGTCCAGACTTATCGTAGACAAACTAGTAGACAATGGTGCGAGAATGAAATACCCAGACGCTGTCAGTAAAAAGTTGAATGTGAATGAACAAATAAAAGACACTGGCCTGGAAAGCGCATGGATAAGCCTAAAACATTGTGTTGTGAGTCGTACCGTGCGGATTTGTGGAAGAGCGACAGTAGGGAGGCAGGAAAAATGTACTTGGTGGAATGAATCGGTGAAAAAGGTAGTATGTAAGAGAAAAGATCCGTACATGGCAATGATTGCTGCAAAAAATGAGACTGAGCAAAGCGATTGTATGAGGTTTACAGATTAACAAACAAAGAAGCGAAGGAGGCGTTGAGAATAAGTACAGGGGAAGTGATAGTTGTGGAAGGAGAGAAAATGCAGAATTTTGAGGAAAATAAAAAATCTTCTGTAGATGGGTCAAAAATACAAAACGTCGCCCAAAACAGAAGGCTGCAGCAGTGATGAATACGAGCAACGAAATAGTATGGGACGATCGTGAAGTGAGGAAATGCTGGCAAGAATATTTAGGGAAGCTGTACAGTAGTGAGGAAAGTAAGACTGAAGGGTTAAATAAGGAGAATGTAGAAGGAATGGTGAATGAAACTGAGAAGGATATTAGGATACATGAGGTAGAGAAAACGGTATGAAGGTTGAAAAACTATAAAGGAGCTGGCGTAAATGAAACCACTGGTGAAATGCTAAAATATGGAGGTGCAAAACTTATGCGAAGATTGTGTGAATTATTCAATGTATGCCTTAAGGGTGGAAAAGTGCCGAGGGATTGGAAGAGCGCGATCATTGTACCACTGTATAAAGGTAAGGGGAACAAGAGTGATTGCACGAACTACAGAGGAATAAGTTTTCTCAGTGTACCTGGTAAAGTATTTGGAAGAATACTGATTGATACAAGCACGAGAAACTACACAAACTAAGATTTGAGATGTGTAGGGTGGATTTATGCCCGGGAGAGGATGTGTTGATCAGATGGTTGCTCTCTAGCAGGTGATCGAAAAGTGTTTAAGGGTAAAATGGAAGCTGTACTGTGCGTTTGTAGATCAGGAGAAAGCATATGACAGAGTGAATAGGGAGAAGTAGTGGGAAATATTAGATGAATATGGCGTAAACAATTTTAATAAACGGAATAAAGGCAGTATACAACGGTAGCCGGGCATGTGTTAGGGTGAGAGTAGGTATGAGTTAATACTTTAGTATTGAGCAAGGAGTGCGACAAGGATGTGTGGTGTCACCGTGATTGTTCAATGTATACATGGATGTACCGATACAAATGGTGTAATTGTTGGTGACGTAAATGTACGAATTCTGGTGTATGCAGATGACACAGTCTTATTAAGTGAGAGTGCGGATGAGCTACAAACTGCTCTGAGGAGGTTTGATACAGTTTGTGAGACTATGGACCGAAATGTAAATGTGAACAAAATTAAGATTGTGGTGCTCAGTCGGGAAGGTGGAAAGGAGAGTATTTACTCTGCAAGGTGAAATTGTGGAATAAGTGGACGAGTTGGTATAACTAGGTGGTATGTCTGTATATGGCACAATGAATAGCGAGATTGGACGAAGGGTCAACGCTGGAAGGAAAGTGATTGGAAGTATGTGGACGATAATGAGAAATGAAAGCATGAGCCTAGTTGCGAAACGAGTAATCTATAATGACGTGTTTGTTCCATCAGTACAGTATGCAAGTGAGACATGGGTATATAAAAAAAGCACGAAAGAAAAATAAATTCCGTGGGTATGAGATTCCTGAGAAGCGCGGTAAAACGAGAAGGGATAAGATAAAGAATGTGTGTATAATGCCGCAGTGTGGCGAGGAAAGATGATGATGGATAGATATAAAAGCAAACAGACAACTAGTCGACCGAAACGCGTTCAGTGTTTTTTAATTTTGTATGGTACGTGGCTGTATTTTGTTTGTTACTACCACAATTCAAGTGCTCCAAATTTTTCAAAATATAAAAGTAGTACATTACGTTGGTTTCAACGCAAGATTAACGAAGCAAATGTATGTGGGTGCTTTATCCGAACAACTAGTGCGTGTTTATGATTATGATTCACACAGTCTGTCTGATGGATCTATACGATTGTTATTATTTTGACAAAACTGTCCTCCGTGCATTGGACACTGTTAACGTGTTTGATTTATAAAATTAAGGGGTCGGCAATTTTTGTGATTTGTCATTTTGGGCATGATATTCTAAATGATCTTATGGCAATATTCGACAAAATAAACTAATTTCCCGAAGTGGTGGTCGAAATTTTGAGTTTTGGATTATTTAAAAAATCGGAATTTCGAGAACAGTCGGCGTTATAGTCCTTAACTTAGATATAGCAAAATGAGCGTAATATATATTTGGGCAAAAGAGATATAATGAGCAGAATGATCATGGTCTTTCTTAATGCCTTCGCCACAGAAAAAGGAGTAATTTTAGGAATAAACGTGAACTGCATAAATGTGTAGTATCGAGCTTAAGACTGCGAAGATGTTCTGTTTTTGTTGTACCACACGTTTTGTAGTGTAACAAAAAAGGGCGTGATTAACTATTTTGTGAACAATTTCATCTTTATCGTTTACCTTCAACTAGAACAACGGCTTTAGTTTCTTTTGTAATAAAAAGTATTGAAATTGAACTACTTTCATTACATTTCGACCAATTTTGACGTGTAGATATTACTTGTGAGTAATTACCTAAAAGTTCCAAGACTATCAATAATAGACGAAGTAAATATTAATTGTCTATTAAATTATGGAACAATTTCTTGTTCAAAAACACTAAATTTCATTTGCAAGAGATAAATAGAAACAAATAAAGATGAGAGTTGGTTTACATGAAACTGCTTCATTTAAAAATAATTCTGATGCCCAAATTTCATTTCAACACCACCAAAAATTGAAGTAATAATTTCTTGTCCCAAAGTACTAATCTTAGCGAATTTCAAAAAACTAAAAAACAGAGATTGGTGTATATAAGAGCCACCCGTACGCGAAGTCGGATTTTTAGTAAAATCAACACGACATTTTCTATGGCCAAACTAGATAATCTATGAGAATTAAATTATAATTACCGTTGTAGAATTTATGCTAGGAATAACCCACAATGAACGCCATATCGAATATCCCGAAATGATTAATGTTGAAAAGGAATTTTAAGTATAAAGTAATTAACCTCTTTTTTATTGACTGTAATTTAATTGGTCGGAGATATTTAAACATTCTTAGGCAACAGGTATTGTCTAATATAGAAGAACCTCTGCAGACTGAAGAAATCATATATCAACATGATGGTGCACCTCCCCATTATTCTACTACTTTGATTCTCAGATGTAACTCCCTTCATCTTCTTTCATGTGGGGCCATTTGAAACGGAAAGTTTATCGTCCCGATAATTCATCAGAATTGTGTCCACGAATTCGTAATAAAATAACCCAGATACACGATACACTTCAGGAGTTTGTAATCGCTTTGGTTACTGTTTTACTAATAACGGGGAGTGTTTGGAACATTTGATTAGAAATTAGTGAGTATCTATGTTTCTTAGTTTGGTCAATCAGTGGTATGACTACCAATTATTTTGAATTAAAACTATGTGTAATGGATATTATTGTTGCTAATTATTTTTTAGTTGCAGTTCGTACAGTATAATCCGAAAACGTGACGTTTCTAATAATATTTTCAAATTTAGTACTTTAGGTTACTTCCATGTTCAATATTTCTCTAAAATGCAGTGTTGTCGAATTTTAGAAAATAGTAAGACTAGAAACACGATTGAAGAGAAAATCAACAGGATTTTTGTTTCAAATTAGAAAGTTGCTATTAAGCAAGCCTTTAAAGCAAGATCGACGGGCGATAGGCGGAACCGAGTGCTTTTGCTGTAAAGGCGCTTATACACGTGTATTATACGCTATTTTTTATTATGTCTGGACCATAATGCGAAAATTGTAAGAAAATACTTCCCCATCGGTGACGTGGAAGTAAATGTAAATTAAAACAAGTTTTTCAAAGTAACCTATGTCATTAATCATTGCGACAGAAACGGTTTGCAATTGTTGTTTCGTTGCTATTTACATTTATTAAAAATTTGTGTACGAGTATTTATGATTGTTCAAAATTTGGAGATGAATTCGTTGTTACCTAGGCAACTTTAGAGCACTAGTGTTTTAAAGGCCCGAATTCGCACGCATTTGAGTGTTCAAAATGGAGATTATGATTCAGGTATAATAAAAATATGTTAAAGATTTTGTTAATTTTTGGTAAATATTCGACAGTTTCAGGATGTTTTAATAGTCTGGCATAAAAATAAAAATGGCTTTATTTAATTGTCTTAGTCGCAACGTTTATTATATATGTGGTGAGTTTATACAACATGTGCAGCTTTAAACCACATAAAGCTTCAAGTTTTCTATCAGTAATAACTTATGGTCTAATTAAGTAACTGCTTTAACAATTCCAATTGGTGTTATTTTGTTGATAGATACTCTTCTGGATGTATAACTTAATTAGGGACCAGTGTTAACATCTATGCTACTCCTTATTCACTGTAATAGCATCCGTTTTCACTAATTTTATTCTCTTTCAACTTAGGATGAGATTTGATTTACGAAAGATGTTTTACAATATAAGGACTTTCAAAAAGGTTTTCAAAAAATCAGTGATTGCAGAAATCCAAATTTCCATTTTGTTCACGCGAATCCCCAAAATGTTCATATACAAAGGCCCGCTTATCTTGATTGATGCCTTATTTTTAGTTCCGGATCCCGAAATATTTTAGTCCAGCCAAATTTTATTTATACCTTACAACTGTGAACTTGAAAAGGGTGAAGATACACAACTCCGAGATCAATTGTGAACAAGAGGCAAATCTCTATAAAACAAACTCTGATTGGATATCACTATCATCCGCACGTCAACTAAACGAGAGCGATGTTTAAAGCGTTTGCTAAGAAATGGTCTACCGAGGATGAGGACGAAAACAAAGGCGACGAGAAAATAGAGGTAGCGGAGCCACGTCGGAAAGCAGAACTCACTACTTTGATATAAAAGACGTAAACAATAGCCAGAACTGTGCAAATTAATTCGCATCACTGCAGGAATATCTTGGAAGCGTATCGTAAATAATTGACGGTTCAATAAAGAACCTAGACTTAAAGGGGGGATGTACTATATCAGATCTATTCAGAACGATGCCAAACTGATGCAACTATTGGATTTGTGTTGCAAAGACGTAGTTGCTACTAGGTTACATGGGCAGAGAACGAGAGGGTGAGAGCTACATTTCCCACGACTCCCTAGGACGAGGACGACCCACTTTCTACCGGAGAATTTACGCAACTGATCAGTCATAGTCAATTGAGAGCGTGTCAACTCCTCCTCGAATGCGCACGCAATAGACATCGTACTGTGTGGGGCAATATTTGCAATAACAAAAGAGTTAGTCTCTCCCAGAATGCTTAATATTCTGGACTCCCTAGGACGAGGACGACCCACTCCCCACCGGAGAATTTACGCAACTGATCAGTCATAGTTAATTGAGAGTGTGTCAACTCCTCCTCGAATGCGGACGCAATAGACATCATACTGTGTGGGGGAACATTGGCAATAACAAAAGAGGTAGTCTCTCCCAGAATGCTTAATTAATAATATTCTGGAGCTATCCAACAAATGCAACGAAGCAAGTTTTATCGATATACGAAGAAGAAGGGTAGTTGCCTTAACCTTTTGAGCTATGGTCTCTTACGAATACGTAAAGAATTGGCACGTTTCAAAGCAGCGATCGCCATCCAATTACAGATTTATTTGTTTTTAACTTAAATACAATAAAACAGCAACACAAACAAAAGGCTGACTAACTGGAAATTTTATAAATAGAACCTCAATAACAGACTTGGGGACGGTCCCATCCGAGTCGGATATAGCTTGAAAGAAAGTTTAAAAACGATGCTCTGGCGGTATGACGAACTCTCTCAATTAAGGGTACAGGCCAGAAAGTGTTTTAGCATAAATGTGAGAGACTCGGGCTCGGAACCACACTCCTCGAATACAATAAGGCGATTTGGAGAGTAGATACAGAGACAACTCAGAAGGTGTCAGACTGCAAAATGCAATACAGAAAGATACACAGGGAAAAATCTTTTTTTTAAAGCTTGAAAGGGAAATACAATAACCAAGAAGCTTCAAGCACACTTCTTGGGCTTAACGATTCTTAATACCCTTGAAGGCGAACAAACACTTCCAGAACCCATCCTATAGGAAAACATACGGGATAGGGGTTTAGCTTCTCATATCACTAAATAAAATTAGGTGGACAATGAAGGGGTTCCAGTAGTACAAATTTCTTGGAATATACGAAAACCTTCCTTCTCCTTGCAACAAGGGATCGACCTGATAGCCTACTCTATGTATACATCAAGGGCAAGTGTTGCGCTAGAGTATATATCACTGGCTATAGAAGGATGTAAAATTCATATTTATACCAAGACCTAATCGATACTCATATGCCCACGTTCATCAGCCTAACGTCATTTCTCGTCAAACCAGTAAGGAATCACTATGAATGATATTTTAGGGCCTTCGTCGATAAGCACAGACCATTGCGCTTACCTAAGAAGCAAATCGTGTGAGTTACAAAAAGTAATAGACCTTGCTGAAATAGCAATCTTTTACTGAATTATGGGATGGATCCAAACCGCACTCAATAATTACTGTAATGGTTTGCACTGCACAGCGGCAAACTCGCATGGAGATTACGGGGACAATGGCACTGCAGCCATAATGACTCTTAGCTATATCAGCTCTAAACTTAGTAATTATACCAGGGGATTTAAAAAGGTGCACGTAAGCTGTCAGATAATTCTGAACAGGGTTCATCCGGGGTTGCGCACACAATCATCTTGCATCAAGTTTCTAGGACCAAAATCCTCGGTATTGTAATTGAGGAGAAAAAGAAGGCTAGAATCGGCAAGCCATCAGAAATTTTAGACAACATCTGAGGTATGGGCTTTGTTAATACTTCGAAACAAAATGTGTGTGATCGAAAAAGCTTTAGGAAACTTTAACGAACGGGAAGCATATATTAAGTTAAGCATTCCTGAGAGATGGATACAGCATTTCCAGAGCGGAAACGCGTTACAGCCCAATATTAAAGATTAAAGATTGATCAAAAGCCATCAAACGGTCACTTTCAGATATCACTGGGATTAGATTTATTTCGCTATCATGATCATTCTAAAATTATTCAGTCCCCTATTGCATACATGGTAATCTTTTTATGTATTGAGACACAGTGCTTGTTGTTCTGTAACATGTTCTTAGTGAATAAATATGCAAGAAAGTGAAAGTGAGAAGTTGCATGTAAGGTTATGTTGACGCATCATGTATATGCAGTATCTTGATAACCTATGGAACGTATTTTGAAAGAAAAATTTTTTGTGTATGAAAGGTGTAAATTTGCGTCAATAACACGTCACTCGATTTTTAATGCAGCATTAGATATCATATGAAGGAATATTTGAATGTTGTAGAAAGATTTTCATGCTGAAAGCATTAAATTTGGTTGAAAAATAATGTTTTGAGGAAATTTTTACTGGGACGGCGCTGGTAAGAGACTACCAAATTGTTACTGTGTGCTAAAACAAGTTGGATTAAAGAAATGGTTGTAGACGTATAAATGAGTGAGTTTATGATATATTGATATTGTATTAACGTGCAGTAAGGAATATGTATGTATATTCTGTTTGTAGAAATTTTGTAATGTTGTGCAGTGATGGAAAATTTAATGCATATCCAAGAATGAAGTTGTTATAATGTGGTAGAGTTTGTTAAATTGTACGGATAGAGGATTCGCCCACATGCAAAATTTTTATAGAAAGTTGAGTTATGGTCTGAATAAAGTACAGAGTGAATATAATTACAAGTAATGGTTTTTTCGGAGAGGTGTAACTGAATTTAGAAGTAAATTCAAGATGGTTACGTTTATTTCGCATCGTGTGCATCTTGTTCGACTTTCAGAACTTCGACCCGTCAGAGAATCGCGTGATATCTCAATTGTGATAGGTGAATTTTGATGTTTAGAATGGTCAGTGTTGGATTATTATTTGTGAAATTGTAGTAGGGAGTACGCATATATAAGCGACTGCAAGAATTCATAAGGGGATAAATCATATAGACATTCATAAATAAATAGTTTAAGTGTGAGTTGAAAGGAAATAATAGTGATTTCCTTTCAAGAAATTTAAAAAGTGTGAAAGCAGATTTAACAATAAACAGCAAAATATTCAGTTATGTGTTTAGTAAGCGCGTGATTCATTAAATAAAGAAAGCCTGAAGTAATCCTTTAAGTAATTGAATTAAAATTTTGTAAATTTAGTTAGATTAGTGGTCGTTGGTGACGCTAATTGTCGTACGTATACAATAGGTAATAATATCAAACTGATGGTACAAAGAAAATAAGAATTCTATTATACAAGTGGATGGAAACATTCTTTATTGTGCTAACGTTTACAATGAAGGAAAACCTTAAATTAAAGCAAAAGGCCCATGTGAAATATGCGGGTGAACGATGGACAGCTGCACTCGCGAGTGTACAACCGAATGCATTAGCGGATACGGCTGTCTTCTGTGTTTTGTAACATAGTGGGTGCAAATTTAAAAGAATTACTGAAGTAGACCATATGGACTTCGATATATCACGGATAGAGGATTAATAACATAAATTGTAAGAACTAGTTTTAAGTTCTGTTTAACAGATAGAAGTACGATTATCATTTAGGTTTCGTTTTTGCGCGTTGAGTTAACGATTTCTAATTATAAGAAAAGGATAATCCAATTTTAGCTATTTTAATGTTTAGTATATAAGAATTTGGGAAACATTTAATCTACAATGATTGGTTTTTGTGGTGCTTTTCGAAGCAGTGCTTGTACATATTTACAATTGCAAATTGGTCAATATATATCCATGATTTAATTTACTTTTGTTGTTCGTTTGTGTGAGATAAAATTTTAGCATTAACCTGTGTAAATTTACCTAACGGGTTATATATACTGATAATTGAGATTAATCTTTGAATATTTTTCAGTTTAATGATTGATTTGAAATTGCGTAATGATCCAGATCGATTATAAAATTTTATTTTAATTATCTTGAATTGTTTGACAGTCAGTAGAATACAGAACACTGATAACAGAGTATTTTTATTAAGTATAAATTACAGATTTGAAGTATTAAAATTTAAACCTATTGATCAATGTTTAAATATGATTTTTAAAGAGAAAGTATTCCTAAAGTATATGGAGATTATTTATGATGAAAGCACTGATCGTTCTATTTTAAAATTTTCAGCTACAAACGAATGCTCTGTTGATTTAAAAATTATCAAACCGACTTTTTTTATTCTTTTCTAAATTGGGTATTGTTTATTTAATTAAGAGTTTTATAACAGTTAGAAATATAAATTTATAGGTATACGAGGAATGCTTAAAAAGTATCTAAATTAACGTTTAATGACTTGGAATTTTCATATGTATGGGGTGTGTTCAATAATTTTACGACGACCCGTGTGTTTTAAAATTTTCTTAAGCTTTTGGATCAATTTCTTTTGAAGTGCGATTGACTTTGAGTGGTGAATGGTTTTAATCAGTAGGCTACAATCCTGTCTTCCATGGTCAGACATCCCTAAGATTATTTATTTTAGAAAAATTTAAGATTGTGGTGGCGCTTAGAGACAATTTTTCCTGAATGATTGTCAAACATTTAATTGACTAAATTTGTTTGGCTCCTTTTCAATGACGTATTATGGCACTATGATATATGTTTATCCCGATTTTCACACATTACATACAAATTACTCTTAATCAAAAATATATCTTACCGAACCTCCACCCAAACTGATTAAATTAAGTAGTGTCTGAATCTAAAAACGATAATTAAGTTTTTAATTATTTTAATTATTGAGTATTACCTGAGAGTCTGTGCTTAAACCACCAAGATTGAGGAAGATTTTGTTCTGAGTCTCTTGATCTAAACCACTAAGAAACACTCTAATTTGGTTCTTAAAGAATAAACAATATTAAATATTTTGCTCAGTTAAGCGTACAAACAAATAAAACTTACTTGCACTTGTGCATTGCCGGGGAAAAGATTGTTCAATAAAATAGTTTGATCCTAAAATAGTATTAAAAAAATTAGCAAAAACTTGTATTTGTGACAAAACGTTATTTACCGATGAACCTCCTCCATTTATCGATATTCCACCCTATCAAAAAAAAATTGAAGTTCTTGTGAAAGTGGCTGTAACGAATGACTTACTTGATTTCCGCTTGCTCCACTTAAGTGCAGAAGATATTCCATCTAAATACAGGCTTAAGAGAATGAAAAAAAATAAGAGAAAGGTTTACATACCTGTGCATCTTTACTTAAATTGCCTAAGCTAAGGTAAATCTTGTTCTGAAACAATTGTATTAGTTATAGGTTGTTTAGTAATTGTGTGCTTACTTGTTCTTCTTTGGACAAACCATTTAGATAAATTTGGATTTGGGCCTAGAAATAATATATAACTATATTACAGTAGTAGTCAATGGAGGAAACGAAAATGATAAGCAAACGCAAGAGAAAAAAGATTTCTAGGTAATAACATAACATAACAAAATTGATAAAATGTAACTGGTGTTTGACTTCCCAAATTCATTTACGTAGCCTGATTAGTTAAGTAAAGTAGTTTATCACATTATTTATTCGTAGTAGTCAGTCATCTGAGTACCAGATTATTAAAGAAGTACTTCAAGATTTAAGGATAACTTTTGGAAGTGTTTTAAAGAAATCATTTCAACCACAAAACACAAACAAACGTGCAATGTAAAAATTAAAAATTACAATATGAGTCACGTTTGATACACGAAGCTAAAATGAGAGAAAAAAGTATTGAGGTTTTTCGTATTTAACAATACTAGACATTGTGTATTAAAATCAAATTTGTGAAATACAATAGTGTCATTCCAAATACCATTACAAGTTTCAAGAACAATTCTGATGGTTTTAAAGTTGAAACAAAGCTGATAAGCGTTTTTTAAGTAATTTTATTTATGTTAAAAACTTATATGAGTACTTTAAGCAATATTACTGAAAGACTAGGTTGATTACTCAAGCAATGTGGCTGGTATTACATTTAGATTTAATTTAATATTGACCAGGCCTAAGATTCTGCCACTTATACCGAACATGACAAAATATTAGTGACTATTATCACAGCATAGTCTTATGCAGTTTTGGTTAACGCTCACACTAATGAAGCTAAGTCGAAAATTAAACGATAATTAAATCGTCTAAACACTCTAAACGATAAGGTGCGTTTTACAAATTTTATAATAACTTACTAGATGAGCATGTAAAAAACAAACTTTGTTATTAAAAGAGTATTACTTGTGTTATATGTTAAATCAATCTGGTTAAGAACGTTCGTAGACACCAGAAAAGGAAAAAAACCATTGACTAGTTTTTATACACGAAGCAAGATGTTGATATTTTGCATTTTGAGGAAATGCGCTTAGATCGTTAAGAAATACCCCTATATCACCGTAATTGCTATCAGAAAGGTACCATCCCCTGTCGATGCAAAAGAACTACTACTATCAAAATCTAGAAGTAGTTAATACTTAATTAGAAATGCAAGTAAATAGTTCTATTTATCGGTAGCTCCTTTATCTAGTTTCGCGACCATTTCTGACAAGGACGCTTTAACCTATCGTGATGACCCACTAAGACAAGCAGAGAAAAATTTACTCACTTCTCAGCAGAGATTTATAACGAATCTGGTGGATTTAATTTTTTGATTTCGTTCATATTTAAGTTCATTTTGTTAATCACTAAATTTGATATTTTAATTGAATCTCCAGCGTTGGAAAAATCGAACAGTACAGATCTTTACTAAATTTTAATTTACATATTTCAAAATCCAGGATCTTACTTACCTGAGCTCTCGGGTTGTTAGGAAACAGCGCGCCCAAATTGAATTGAACCTAAATAATAAAATTAGAAAATTTAAGCCAAAAAAACAAAGAATTACTTACGTTGTTAGATCCTCCAGTATTCACATTCAGTTGTCCCTATTAAAAGAAGAAAAAATGGTTAACACAAGATTTACAGTAAAAACTAAAACTTACTGAAGAAGAACCTCCACTAGGTTTCTGTCCGTTGATAAGAACAGTTACATCGAGCTGTAGGAAGTAATCAAATTAGAAAATCAGAATGAGTATAATTCTCAGCACATACCCCAGAGCTCTTAAGTAAGTTTTGTAAATACGAAAGAAGTTGTGTCTAAAAATTAAAGAAATTAATGATAGGAAATAGCGTATAATTAGACTTACTCGTGAATCATTGTCCAATGATTGGAGGTAGACAAATATTTGGTACTAAACGTTTAATATCGTTTAAATGCAATCTTAATGTTTATTACAACTTACCAATATGTTAGGATTTTGTTTGATAAGGTTAACAATCTTGACATCAATTTGCTGTTGCGAAAAATTATTGATTATAA
The DNA here is from genome assembly GCA_036346205.1 of Vesta saturnalis. Classification (NCBI taxonomy): domain Eukaryota; kingdom Metazoa; phylum Arthropoda; class Insecta; order Coleoptera; family Lampyridae; genus Vesta; species Vesta saturnalis. Next base: position 265,027 of record JARFJB010000013.1, on the reverse strand, counting down.
AACAATAAAAATAGGAAGAGAGCTTACTTCTGAATTGCCTTGATATTGTGAGTAATTAAATATGGAGAATTTACTAGCAAAACTCTTAAAAATGCTTTCCCAAGAGTCTGTATATTTTTCACCATGGTAATGGTCATGATAACCACCATACTCTCCATGGCCTCCATATCCACCATGTCCTCCACCATATCCACCGTGATCATATCCACCGTGTCCACCGTGATCGTATCCACCATGTCCACCGTGATCGTATCCACCATATCCACCGTGACCATATCCACCATATCCACCATGACCGCCGTATCCACCATATCCCCTCCAGAACCATAGTGCCTTGCTCGAATGCTGTGTTCACTTTTCTGGAATCAAAATGAAAACGTACCCAGCAAGGCAATAATTTAACGTAACAACTTTACCTCGGCATTTACATTATCTGCAAATAAAAAATAGTGTTAAGTCTCTCAAAAGAAAAAGCCAATAATTACGTACCATGGCATGATAATGACAAAAGCACAAATAAGGTTACTGCCACTAAAGGCTTCATAGTTACACCAATTATGTCCCAAAGTGTATAGAACTGTTATAATATACAGTCTGCGGTAAGGAAGAATAACAATGGCAGAATAGCGATAAAATTTATTAGAACTAATTAATATTAACAAACACAAAGCTAACAATCGGTTTGATAACATTAATTGCTTAAACAATGTCCACAAAGAAAAAGTGATGTTAAAGATTAGTGCATTACAGTTCTTTTAATACGAAATAACCATTTAATAGGTTTTAATACTTCTTAAGTTAGATAATATACATAAACTTAGAAATACAATATATGTTACATGGATTAATCATATTAAAGACTCATTGTAAATTTCAGTATAATTTTAATTTTGAACTTTCTTAACTAAAGCGAAACTTCTGGATCTCCGTTTTGAGGTTGGATGGATCCAAATATCTGGTGTAGAACAAGAATTGACTTTACAACCCTCATAGTAGAATGCATGAATTAACTTTAAAAATAACTTAGATAATTATCCATTCCCTTTTTACCTTCCAACCTACATATACACATGTAGGTATAGAAGGTTATGCAATCGACTTTTTTTTACTACCGTTAAATCGACTTATTAGCTCATTTTACAACTTTTGGACAAGTTTCGCCCAGATTGGACATCATGTCTGGATGTCTGTCTGTCTGTGTCTGTGTGTGAGTGTGAGTGTAAGTGTGAGTATGAGTGTGAGTGTGCGCTTGCGTGTGCGCGTACTCGCGTGTGTGTGTGTGTGTGTGTGTGTGCGTGCGTGCGTGTGTGCGTGCGTGCGCGCGCCTGTATGTGTGGGTGCGTGCGTGCGTGCGTGTGTGTCTGTATATCTGTGTGGATGTATATTAGCATCCACGATAACTCCAGAACGAAAATACCTACGTACTTAAAATTTTGTATTTAAACTAATTTTCATTTGGCTTAGAGCTGATTAGATCTTGGAGATAATCCAGCGGCGGAGAGGGAGGTATTACTAGGGGTAGTTTTTTGTTTTTATCAAATATTTCTAAAACAGCTGTATATTTCAAAGATATAAAAATTATATTATTATGTATTTTTAATTCTGAAGTTAAAGTATTAGTTTTTTTTTAATTATGTAACTTTTTAAAACTTGAAGCGATGAATTTGTTTAATTTTTTAGGCCCCTAAAGATGCCCCGATAGTGGTTGGATTTTGCTCATTAACGCACTTGACCTAGACTTTATGCAAAGAATTTTTGTACCTAATTTCACATCGATAGCTTTAATGATATCCCGCACACACATAAACAGACACATAGACAGATAAGAATTTTTTTTCTAAAATCTTGTTTTTTATCGATAACTTTAATGTTTCAAAAGATATCGCGCACACTCAACCACAGACACACAACCAGGCACGAGCTTTTCTTTTCTAAAAATGTGTTTTTCGTATTGTTTAGACCACAAAACGTCGAGAAATTTAAAGCTATTGCATAGCTTTCTGTTTATACGTACGTATATGAGAAAGCAATAAATAAGTAAAATAACAAACAAGTAGTTATGGTAATAAATCATTCAGATAAAAGATCAAACTTGATATAACTTATAATTCTATATTTAAAATATCTGTTATAAGTAAGTCTATAAGAGCGACCTGTTCGTTCGTCAAATGTACGTTCTGTTTATGTTTATACAAGATGTCCCGGAAATGTCTTTACCACGCTATTCCACATACAGTACACCTCAAAATAGATGGATCTAACTAAACTTACCTTAGTCCAAAAGTTGATAATAACCAAGCTACAGGGTGTCAAAGTTGAACAAATAAATTACATTTTCGTAATAACTTTCGACTAATTCGAGCTAATTTCACGAAATTTGGTATACAGGGGTTTCTTGGGATGAGAAATTCAAATTTCTGAACGATTTTGTTGTATCTCCTAGATGGCGTAACAAGCCACGATTAGCAGACTTTAAAATCAGCATAACTTTTTTGAACCACGGTGTATGTCATTTTGGACTTGATAAATCTTTTTTCCTATCTCTTCCAGTTAGTAATGGTATACTTTATTGAAAGAAGCAACCCTTTCCGAGAAAAATGCATGTAAATTGTCAAAGTGAGTCGAAAGCTACAGTAATTTTTTTTGAAGAATATGGCAAACGTAAAAGGTTTTTCCTTGTTTTTATGGTTCTACTGCCTTGCTTTTAAGGATAAAAATAAGATAAAAGCAATTTTAACACAAATATTAAACTGAAAACTTAAATGGAAATACAAAGATATGTCCTTAAAACTGTTTAAAATGCCCGTCGATTTAAGTCGGAAGAACATGTTGATCAATTCACAGCAGCATCATTATCTCTACCCATCCATTTGTTTCGGTACCGTTCATTTAAGTACTTTCGAACAGCTAATGAAAAATGTGGTGGAACCCCATCGTGCATGAATCACATCTCTCCGAACTTGTAGAGGTAAATCCTCTAGTAAACCTAGCAGCGTAGTTTTAAGATGTTGTAAGTAAATTTCACCAGTTAATCTTTGCGGTAAAATGATTCAACCAACAATAATATTTCCTACTAACCCTGCCCACATATTAATTTTAAATTTACATTGAAAATGTCTAACTTTGATTGCATCCGGATTTTCGTCTGCATAAACGTGCACGTTATGAAAATTGGTTAGCGATCTTCGTTATTTTATGGCTTTACTTTCTTGTTTTTAAGGATAAAAAATAAGATAAAAGCAATTTTAACACAAAAATTACATTGAAAACTTAAATGCAAATACAAAAATATGTAATAAAATCTGTTCAAAATGCCCGCCGTTTTCATGCATACAAAGATTTGCACGACGCAGAAAATTAAAATTAACTCTTTGCATAGTTCCTTCATTATATGGTAGATTCCTTGCCGCATACTGAATATGCTGCCACAATTGGTTTTAAGTTTCTACTGGAGTCATTTAAACCACGGATTTAATGTGTCCTCATACAAAAAATCCAATGGATTTAAGTCGGGAGAACGTGGTGGCCAATTCACAAGAGCTTCATTATCTCCACCTATCCATTTGTTTTGGTACTATTCATTTAAGTAATTTCAAACAGGTAATAAAAGATGTGGTTCCCATTAACCCTGCTCACACATCAATTTTAACTTCATGTTGAAAATGTCTAACTCTGATTGCATGTGGATTTTCGTCTGCATAAACGTGTTCGTTATGAAAATTAGTATTCTTGTGAAACACGTTTAGTCGGTGAACAGAATGTTTTTTGTAAAATTAAAATCAATTTCTCTTTGCACATTGATAAATCGACAAAAAAAAACCACACTTCAGGATCATGGGGTAAGATGTCTTGAACTGGCTACTTGTGCTATGTATCAGCTGTTCTCTAAGTGTTCTATTCATGGTAGTTTTAAAAACTCTTCTTTCTCTACTTAATCGTCTTGGATTTAGTTCCGGATCTTCTCCAATACGTTCTAAAATGTTTTCAATTTTAGGAATTCTTACAGAACGCGGCCTAATGATTTTGAATTTTTTTTATTTTTGTTTACCTTCCATAATTTCAGGAGCTAAGCGATCGGTTTCTCGAAGACGTCTCTCTACTGCAGCAAACCTTGGATGACGATTTGAAAACCTTTCAGAGTCTGACACACCCTCGGCTATTTCGTTGACAATATTCAAAAAACAATAACATGTCGGTAATCATTAATTATTAATTGTTAAGAAAATGTAGTAGTTAAACGTTACTTAAATGTAACAGCAGTTTTATTTAGTCTATGACAACATACCAATACCGATATTTTATAGGTTTTTGGATATTGTCAAGGAAATACCGAGAGTGTGTAAGAGTTCACAATGGGTTAAACAAGGAAAAATCTTTTACGTTTGCCAAAATCTGCAAGAAAATTGCCATACTATAATAACTATCGACTCACTTTGACCTAGAAAATGTTGTTAATATGATAGGCATAAGTTAATTTTGAATCAAATGTGACATCCAAGTCCCTAATTACGGACACCATTTGTGGTACGCTTTCATGCACTACATAGTTAAATGTAATCGAGTTGGTGTTCCAAGTAAAAGATAGTACTTTACATTTATTAACATTAAAATACAATTTATTAACTTTAGTCCAGTTCACAAGCTCGTCAACGTCATACTGTGGGTTAATACAATCATTGCTATTTGATAAGTGGGGTTAGATCAGTTTCCTACCACTTATTATCGGATGACGTCACAATTAAAAGGGGTCACGTAACCCGCCCCTTCACCCACGTGACCACGCTCTAATTGGAGGACCTAAGGGCAGTCCACGACCTCTGGTTTCTGATTGGTGGTGGCCCTTTTTGTTTTGGCGACCATTTTTGTTTTTATGGCCATTTTTGCTTTGCGGCCATTTATTAGAAGCCTAAGGCTTTGTATTATGATTGGCTGATTGCTTGTGGTGCCATCTAGTGGTGTATTTTTAAAACTAATGAATGTTTTCTGTAATAGAGGTTAACTTTGGCTCCACCTAGTGGTAGATTTCGAAAAGCAGATGTAGATGCCTAAGACAACTATATTGCTCCGGAATCTGTTCTCGGCTCTTTTCCTCTTGCCAGACCCCCAAATTGCTTATGATGTCACCTAGTGGTGTATTTTTAAGACTAATGAATGTTTTCTGTAATAAAGGTTGAATGTAGCTCCACCTAGTAGTATATTTCAAAAGCATATTTAGCTGTTATTGCCGGCAATTTGAAATAGTATTCTAATAATGGGGTCCGCATACTACCTCATAAGGCACCGTTAGGGCTCCTAAACTTGTGAGCTCCACCACAGTAGCCCCCTTGTTTGTTTGTTTGTGGCGCAATCTAGTGGTGTATTTTTGAAAAAGTTAATCTCTGTAATATGGTCTGATAGTGGTACCATCTAGCGGTGCACTTTAAAAGTAACGGTAGGCGGGAAAACCTTAAGCTTGAAAGAACACTCCACGTGGCTCCATCTACTGATGTATTTTAAAAGTAGATGAAGATTTCTGTAATTGTTATGAAGCGAAAACTTAAAATTGGAAATACCATTCTAATACTAAAGCTCAATATCAACTAACAAGACAGTATTAGGCCTACAAAACTTGTCTACCTGCATTGCAATTTAAAAGTAGTATTCTAATGCTCGGACTTCATACCAAGCCATAAAATACGGCCATATCTCCAAAACTTGTCCTTAGCCCCTACAGCGTATCCGGGAGTTTTCTCTAGGTCAACTTTCACATTACGGGGGTATAAAATTGCTGTGGATTAACAGACTTTCACTAAAGATGCGAGAAGATATGTCTAAAATAGCAGCTGCGCTAATAGACGAATTACTGTTAAAGATAAAAGTTTTAAATGGGATATGGAAATTTATGGTGTTCAAAGATCATAAGACCAAAAGATGGATCTGAATAAACGCAACACCCGACGGCACAAGAGGTTGAGGTAACCAATAAAATATGTAATAGTGCAAACTCTGTAAAACTTATAAACAAATAAACAAGTCACGCAACCCAAAAAAAAAAACTAGCAAGCCGCTGCAAATACGTTAAACAAACAAGAAAAACAGCAGACTCTCATCTATAATGGAATATTTTTAAAACTAATGAAAAATTCATGCAATTGTAATGAATGAAATTTGAACAGCCACTGTATTATTTGTGTTGAGTGTTGAATTTCCACGGGTGTTTGAAATAAAAGAAACCTGAACATTAGCTATCGCAAACCAAATTAATTAGAGATGCGATGTAAGTGAATAAAGACATTGCGTAAGCGGTTAATTAAGATCACTACTGTCCATTAATTGTCTATTAAAATGCTCGTGTAACCCGTCAACAGAGAAACCCCATTATATATACACTGTGACATAATAAATGCAAAACCAAACTTGGCGGAAATGTTTAACTAATCAAATGTAGTAATTGATTAGAATTTCAAAGAAATTAAACAAAAGATAAAGGAATATTTTATTAATAATGTGTTGGACCACCCCTATTAGTTTCACACTCCCGCGCCCTTTATGGCATGGATTTCAACAGGTGGTCGATTTCTTCCTGAAGTATTGCATCCCAGGCAATCTGTAATTCATGCCGGAGAGCTTCTAGTGTCTGTGGAGGATTGGCTTGAGTCTTCTACCCATCTTGTTTACGCAGCGAAGCATTTTGCTTCAAATCAACATCTTAGACTTGCATCATATTTTTGTATTTAGGCCCCTCTGACTGAAACTAGTTTCAGGTCAGCATACTGATAAGTCGAATAAGGTGATCGGGTTGAAACGCATTTTGGAAACACGTTTGTCGGCAGAAGATGATAAGTGAACTAAGGTGATCAAGTTGAAATGAATTCTTAAAACTTGTTTATAAATCTAAGGCTCGTTTGACAGAGGCTAGATTCATATCAACATCTTAAACTTGAATTTTAAACATTGTTTCTATGTATAAGATCTTTTGATAGAAAAGATCATTGCTAATATTACTTAGCGATTTAATAATTGAGAAGTGATTAAAATCTATTAATGGATTTGCTTGAAATCAACATCTTAGACTTTCACTCAAACTGATTTCAGGTCAGCATACTGATAAGTCGAACAAGTTGATCGGGTTAAAACGAATTCTTGAAACTGTTTTTGGGGCAATTCGATTAGTAGTAAAAGAGTTTTTGTCCTGCAAAAGCGGACAATTCTACTGAAAGTAGGTTATAGATGCTCTTGTAACGTTTATTTTATGCAAAAAAAATATTAACTGTATTGTATTTATATTTTAGAACTAGTAAAATTTGTTAAAGATACCTCCGAACACTATAGCTATCAAAGTAATCATCATAAATATAATACTAGGTTTTGAACTACTATGAACTACATAATTTAGAATTATAGAAATCTAATCCTTCCTATATTAATTCTGTTTTGTATAATAAACTACCTTTAGACTTTTTTAGCGTGCAAATTATTTGTGAAGGAATTGAAAAATATTCTAATTAGTTACGCATTCTATTCTGTTCAAGAGTTTTTAAGTTTACTGTTGATCATACTGACATGTTTAATATTTGTGTAGATCAACTGGATCAATAAAGAATTATTATTATTAGTATTAAGTCTAAGGCATTTTTGAGAGATATTATACCCGAATAAAATTGTTATAACCTCTTAAGATTTCTTCTTAAGTTTATTCACAAAGAACCGGAGTCTTTAACCCCGACCTGACAAGCAAACCAAGGGCAAAATAGAAGTAGCACCCAGGAAGGGGAGTTACAAATCGTTTCAATGAAGATAGATTCAATTCTGCACTGTACCTTCTAAATCAAAATGTGGTTAATTAGATGGATATTGTTAAAGCATTAACGTGACATCTATATTATGCAAATAATACGCATTCCTTTAGAAGTATTCATATCAAAATCCATATGTTAAAGGTTATTATTAATATTACTTCCATAAATAAAAATGTGAATTGTGGAAGGTTAAAATTAATATCAGCCGCCATCGCGTATTTCTTAACATTATTAGATTTTTGTAGATGTCTGATTGCATAATCAAAATGGATAAATGATATATTCAACGCTTTACATGTGTTTTTATAACCTCTGTCTAATTAAGGATTTTTAACGAAAAAATATCTGTAATTTCTTTAGTAGTGAAAGGGTATTATTTCAATTACATAACTAATAATAATAATAATAAATGGCACGTTCACCTTATATAACGATGCAAACATATTAATGGGTTTTTGACCAATAATGTGCTGCATTGAATTCCTCAATATACGATGCGAATTTTTGCCAGCTTTGCGGACTAGATGTTTTTCGTGGTCTCAATGCATCATGTAGTAAACCGATATTATTTGACCACGGTATAATTTCGCCTTTTATTGTAACAGTTCCTAATTTATCTTAAAATATATCCCGGGATGCATTTAATATACGTAAATCGCACATTCACTTTTTGTATAACTACCTACTTAGCGGGTTTATGTAAAACTCATTAAGGATGTTTTATTATTATTATAGAGATTTTCTTGAACGATAATATTATATTTAAAATCATCGGTATATTGTACTTTTATCTTAAAAATTGTATTAATTTTATTAAATAGACAAAGAAAAAGTTGAGTAGGGTTTGAACCAACGACATGTACTCTGCCAGAGTACCTGTCTAACCAACTGAGCCATCGAGATGCAAGCCCCAATCGATGTAAATTTTGTCTTTATGTATGTAGAACTGATGTAAATTCTAAATACCATGAGATTACAGTCAAATTAAGTAATTTCATCTGTTAGATTAATGTACGCTTCCAACGGTAACTGTGGCGATATATATATATATATATATATATATATATATATATATATATATATATATATATAATATAATAAAAACGACTTAAAATTTTGACACATGACTTCAATACCAAAAAGTCAAGCTTGGGATCTATATTCTAAAGTGCTACCTCTTGTACAATTAAATTATTTGTACAGACTCCCATGCCACGACCTCCCTTTTATTTTTACAAAATGAACAATAATAACTATTCTGATGGAAAGCTACGTGACCTACACTTTTACTTTGGATTGACAGGCCGCAAGGGACTTAGCGCAAGGCATTTGTATAGCGAGGCGTTTCCTAACAGAAAGTTACCGCAATCGCGGATGTTTAAGTACTGTTCATCAGAGACTTGGGGAGTATGGACCCTTTAAAACTTTATGTTTTGATTCAGGACGTCCACGAAGAACTCCAGAAACAAAAGTGCGTATAATGAATTCTACCGAGAACAGTTACTATTCTTCTACTTTAGTACAAGAAGCTATACGAGAGCAACAGCTTTATCGTTGTCACTATCAAAAGGTGCAAGCTCTTACTCCCGAAGACTCTTTGACTCGTTATAATCTATGCAATAAGACTTTAATTTTACTTCAATTATAGCTATTGTAATACCAATAATACGAAAAAAGAACTGAAACGATTCTTCTATGCCCAAGTATATGGTGATTGTAATCGTAAAGGATTAATTACGTAAAAAATCTGGAACACTGGAAGTGTAGCAGGACCTGTAACAAACAAAATACACCCACGTACCACACAAAAATAGAAACATCGAACGCGTTTCATCAGCTGTCGACTGGGACCGATAACTATTAACTACTTGGTGCATTCACAAACACTTATTTTTTAAAATCGCGTATTTCAAGATAAATATACAGTTATCATCATCAGCACTAATGAAAGATCTGATTAATTTAACTAGAGCTTCAAAACCAATTGTTTTGACTTTTTAATTACATTTGGTACAAGCGCAAATGTACCTTGTGTCCCAATTTCAATGGTTTTGCGGAATACTTCAAGATCAGCTTGAGATAGAAGGTTGCGGTTTTCGCGTTTTTGTGCTCCATTACTACGAAACCTAAGGTGAACTAAACAAAATTTCCACGGCACGCTTTGTTTCTGATATACCGGATGCCCACGGATCACTTTCCGGCTGCCATTTTTTTATTTATCTATCGATTTAAATGAAACTTGGCAGGGTTGTTACTCTAACCAAACGTCATTTTTAGGAATTTTTTGACAAGCATTTCCGACTTCCGGTTTCACCGGAAATGACCTTAACTTTTGATTTTTAAATGACACCCCCTGTATATTTTTTGTTTTTCGGATTCTGGAGGTCATTTTACGGCCGATTGCGTAATATTTAAATCGATGTTTTTCCAAATGTAATTTTAAAATTGAATTTTATTTTCTCATCCAGAGTGCCATGACCATCTTAAAATCATTCTACATACTTAACTCACTTCCAGAAAAATGCAAACTCACTTTTATCTTTGTTAACTTTTTTACTAGAACGCTCTAAACTTTATTTTTCCCGCATTATGGGCGTGTCTGAGAGTTGTTTTCAAAGCAGCACAATTTTAATGCATTGTATTGCGTATTTTCCCAATTTTTTCAGACAACGATTGAACAAAATTTATTTTAAAACAAACAGAGTGTAATAATTTTAAACAGTATTAAAAATAATTAAAAAAATTAATAACATTAACAATAATATAACATTAACAATAGGTATTAGATTATAACTTTTGGACCTTTTAACCACCAATTAAATTTTCAAAGTGCTGCCCTTCCACCTCTTGACATTTCCTAACACGAAAAACGTTGTTTTCTACGACATTCCTAAGCATGTCGGGGGTAATGCTAGCAAATGTCGCTCGTATACGGTTTTCTAAGATGTTAAGTGTTGTTGGCGGTGTTCGGTAAACAATCTCCCTAATATGGCCCCACAAAAAAAAGTCAAGAGGTGTAAGGTCAGGCGAACGAGGAGGCCACCGGATCGGTCCACGGGTAGAGATAACATGTTCTCCAAATCGTTCTTCTAAGTAATTTCTCACAATAGCGTTGTGAGCCGGCGCACCATCTTGTTGATAATAAAGGTGTTGATTATTTATTTCCAACGGTAATTCCTCCAAAAAATTTTCAATTTCATGTTGTAAAAAACCCAAAAACCGTTCTGCATTTAAATGACCTTGGAAAAGAATCGGTCCCACAATACGAGTACCAATTATTCCAGCCCATACATTTACTCCAAATATCTTTTGAAAATTACTTTCCATCATTCGGTGTTCATTTATCGTTGACCAATATCTTGTATTTTGCCGGTTGAACATTCCATTATTGGTAAATCTCGACTCGTCAGAATACAAAACAGAATTGGCTAGGCTATTATCGGCATTGTTATGTTCCAAGAACCAGTTGTAATATTCCAGTCTTCTAACAAAATCCCCTATTTCTCCTCTTCTTTCCCTCTCCTCTCCCTCTCCCTCTCCTCTCCTCTCCTCTCCCTCTCCCTCTCTCTCCCTCTTCTCCCTCTCCCTCTCCCTCTTCTCCTCTCTCTCCTCTCCCTCTCCCTTTCTCCCTCTCCCTCTCCTCTCCCTCTTCCTCTTCTCCTCTCCCTCTCCTCTCCCTCTCCTCTCCCTCTTCTCTCCTCTCCCTCTCCCTCTCCCTTTCCTCTCCCTCTCCTCTTTCCCTCTCCTCTCCCTCTCTCTCCCTCTCCTCTCTCTCTCTCCCTCTTTCTCCCTCTCCCTCTCTTTCCTCTCCCTCTCCCTCTCCCTTTCTCCCTCTCCCTCTCCTCTTTCTCCCTTCTCCCTCTCCTCTCCCTCTCCCTCTTCTCCCTCTCCCTCTCCCTCTCCTCTTCTCCTCTCCCTCTCCTCTCCTCTCCCTCTCCCTCTCCTCTCCCTCTCCCTCTCCCTCTCTCTTCTCCTCTCCCTCTCCTCTCCCTCTCCCTCTCCCTCTTCCCTCTCCCTCTCCCTCTCCCTCTCCCTCTCCTCTTCTCCCTCTCCTCTCCCTCTCCCTCTCCCTCTCTCCTCTCCTCTCCTCTCCCTCTCCCTCTCCCTCTCCTCTTCTCCTCTCCTCTCCCTCTCCTCTTCCTCTCCCTCTCCTCTTTCTCCCTCTCCCTCTTCTCCCTCTCCCTCTCCTCTCCCTCCCTCTCCTCTCCTCTCCCTCTTCCCTCTCTCTCCTCTCCTCTTCTCCCTCTCCCTCTCCTCTCTCCTCTCCTCTCCCTCTCCTCTCTCCTCTCCTCTCTCCCTCTCCCTCTCTCTCCTCTCTCCTCTCTCTCCCTCTCCCTCTCCCTCTCCTCTCCCTCTTCTCCTCTCCCTCTTCTCCCTCCCTTCCCTCTCCTCTTCCCTCTCCTCTCCTCTCCTCTCTCCTCTCCCTCTCCTCTCCTTCCTCTTCTCCCTCTCCTCTCCTTTCCCTCTCCTCTTCTTCTTCTCCTCTCTTCCTCTCCCTCTTTTCTCCCTCTCCCTCTCCTCTCTCCTCTCTCCTCTCCTCTCTCTCTCCCTCTCCTCTCCCTCTCCTCTCTCCTCTTCCTCTCCTCTCCCTCTTCTTTCTCCCTCTCCTCTCCTCTTCTCCCTCTCCCTCTCTTCTCTCCCTCTCCCTCTCCTCTCCTCTCCTTCTCCTCTCTCTCCTCTCCTCTTCTCCCTCTCCTTTCTCCCTTTTCTCCTCTCCCTCTTCTTTCCCTCTCCTATCCCTCTCCTCTTCTCCCTCTTCCCTCTTTCTCTCTCCCTCTTTTATCTCCCTCTTCTCCCTCTCCTCTCTCTCCTCTCCCTCTTTCTCCTCTCCCTCTCCCTCTCCTCTCCCTCTTTCTTTTTCCCTCTCCCTCTTATCTTTTCTCTTCTCTCTTTTCTCTCCCTTCTTCATCCCTCTTTAACGTCTTTTAATTCCATAAATACTGGTGAATTCTACCTTTTTCTTTTATCTAACTAAACCTAATCCGCTCATTTTCAAACTTCCCTTTTACCAGACAAACGATTGAACATATCAAACTCTAGTAAAATGAAAAATACTTAAACATATTTTCTCCATACTTTGTGAAAACATGTATTTTCAATCTCACTAGTCTTGGTCTTGGAAGTGGCTTGATGTAAGCTATCTGGTCTTTAGTAGGAGTATACTTGACTTAAACAGCTCCTTCTAACACCTTTTCTCTAATAAATAAAATGCTTTATCTTGCCTCCAGCACATGTCACTACAACTCCTGAAGTGGAGCGATCAGTCTTGTTGCAGCCTCCAAAGTTTGCACCACTGTAGCAGTTTAACTTGCGACTGCGGTCTGCACTTAGCCGTATTCCTACGCTACAAGTACGTACTATGTGACATCTTGTGTACTTGAGCAGTCTAGAGTTCTTGACAAAACACTAACACTGTACGCTACGTCTGGTCTAGTACCTACCATTAGGTACATTAAGGCTGCTATAGTTTCCTAGTATGGAAAATTGTGATTTTTTTTACTTCTTATTCTTTTGCGTCCTCGATAGAATCTCGTAACTTTATAATACGAGTAGACACAAGCTTACACTCAAATTAAACACTTCTAATAGTTTTATTGCATATACTTGTTGAAAAATTTTAATAGCTTCCTTAAGACAAGTACTGAATCTTTTATTCCAGCACCTTGGAGCTTGTTATAACCCTCCGGCTGTTCCAGGTAAACATATTCATCTAACTGTCCATACAAAAATGGTTGAAATGTCGAACTGAATCAAATGCATATACAAATATACAATATGGTGAATCACGGCGCGAGCGTCAAACTCATCAAATTACAGAGTTTAAGATAAATTCAATTTAAAAATAGAAAAGAGTTCAAATAAATACAAAATATTGTATTTATTTGTATTTTTCATTAATAATATCATTGTTAATTAGGAATTATTTTGCAAAGAACAGTAGTAGAAGACGGACACCCCATCCATTTTTTTTACGTCACAAGCCCCGCCCATTTTCACTTTTTATACGCTCACGTGGGAGACCATATTTTCCACCCCTATTTTTGACGGCTTCTTTTCGGAGGTCTTTTTCAACCCCTTTTCATCCCTACTTATTTTTGTTCTTTTTACTCGCCCTCGTGTAGGACGTATTTTTTCACCCCAATTTTTTATACGCCCACGCGTGAGACCATATTTTCACCCCTATGGTTTCTTTCCGGGAGGCCTCTTTTTCACCTCTATTTTATAACCGCCCACGTGTGACCAGGTATTTTCTACCCCTATGGTTCCTTTTCGAGGGTCAACCCTAATTAGAGCTTTTTTGACAGTAATTTTGTACTTGCTCACGTGAGGGGCATATGCACGCCTAGGGTTTGGTCTTGGACTTGGGGTTGGTCTTGGACCTGGAGTTGGTCTTAGGGTTATTTTTGATGGACAGCTTTAACCCTAACTAAGGTCCTTTTAGGAGTATTAAGAGCAGCAGTACCCCTAGAGGTTAGGCAAACGCACACGCATACAATGTTGGAAATTGCATAATTACCCTAATAAGACATTATTATTAAAATTATCGATCCTATTGTTTTCTAAAATAGTCATATGCTATTGGGTACGTTCGGATGATCTTTTACCTATACGATAAATTTATCTATACGTTGTATTTCTAATAAGGAGGTTCCTGTAAGATACGTATAGGGCTTCGCAACTTGTTCTCGGGCCTTTTCCCCCTGGCTGGAGATGGTATGGGAACCCTAACCTTATAAGACAAGTGTAGAGATTAGCCCCCATCGTGGCCCTCTTGGTGCAATTGTATGCGGGTTCTAACTTAATCTTACAGCTGTAGGCATTCGCCCCGTCACACAAAATTGTATTCTAATAAGGCGGCCCTAGCCTTGTAAGACAAGACTTGTATCAGGGTCTGCGCCCTGGCTCCTTTGAGTTAAAATTGATTTTAGTGCCATCTAGTGGTGTATAGACTAATGAACATTTTCTATAATAGAAGTTGATAATGCACACCTCTCTCTTGCTCTATCTCGTTTCTCTCTTTCGGCTCTTTCTCTCTCTCTCTCTCTCTCTCTCACACACACACACACACAAACAAATCAATTATTAATTAATCAATCAATCTCAACAAATCATGCTCGATCAAATCAACCAGATCAGTATCAACTAATCAATCGAAATTATGTCTTACAGTTTGCGGAAACCAGATTACAGTTGAAAACTGAATACATTAAAATCTAATTAAATATGACGTGAAATAATAAATAATTTCTACCCTAATGCAATGATGCTTTATGTATAGGCAGTTTCTCTCTTTCTAAACAGGCACCACCTATACATTCGGAAAACTATATCTGATTTATTTGCATGTTCAATTACATACACACAAAATTGTTTCATAGAAACGTGTTCGTTAACTTTATAAAAACCCCATTAAAAAGATCGGAAAGTAATAATTACTTATATATAACATAGAGTTAAATTAAATTAACATGTTTTTAAGAATATCAAACTGATATAATGGAAATAAAAGGCAAAAGGTTTTAATGGTTTTATTATTATACGTGAATTAGCAATAACTACAAGTTTAAAATCAAAGAATACGTACCAACTATTTGTAGAGCTGACGTCATCCTATAAGAGTAATAATACATTTTAAAAATCTTTATCGGTACTTTTGTTAGCAATATCAGGTAAATAAAAACATATATATATATATATATATATATATATATATATATATATATACCTTTTAGAAGTGCTTCTCCTTCAGTTGTTCTAACAACGATAACCATATGCTGAACTGAAATATTTTTTATAAAACGTGTCCACATGTAGTCGCTAAACACGCTTTGTGAATGGGTGGATATAAACTGGCTATTACATTTCGATCATTAACTAATTTAAAAAGTAATACATAAAACCTGATTACTGCTACTCGTATTTAGCAATTATGTTGTACTTATAAAATTTACTTTCAAAACACTTACAAATATTTTAAAAATTTTGCTAACACACACACACACACACACACACCTATGTGCTTCACGTTATATGGATTTTTACCAGTTGAGATTAATAGCAATGTTAACTAAACGATTTAAAATTTCTAATCTGAAATAAGAGTGACGTAATCTAATCTAATTTATTTGAAATTTCATAGAGAGCATCGCCATCATCGAGATTTTGAGATACATTCACCTCATCGTCTTCACCCTGAACGATTATATTGTAACAACCTATAAACCCCTAACAGTTTTATCAGACACTATTATTACATGTACATGAGGTTATCCCTAAACTAACTGGTTTCAGCACGGCTCTGGAAATGCTGCACACTCTTCAAATCTTTCAGTTCGTTCTCAGAAGCTGTATCGTATTCAGTTCCTTCAATTTTATCTGCATTTTATTTCGAGACTGTAGTACGTTTTAGAGGTAAAACTAGCTAGCTAACGTGTATTGCTGCTACACGCATCACAATATTGAAGATTCTGTTTATGTATTATAAAGCGTACCACAGTTTCGAAACAGAATGCAGATAAAATTGAAGAAAATGAATACGATACAGCTTCTGAAACGAACTGAAAGATTTGAAAGTGTCAGCATTTCCAGAGCCGTGCTGAAACCAGTTTTAGGATAACCTCATGTACATGTAATAATAGTTTGATAAACTGTTAGGTATTAGCTGCTCTAAATGTGCAATATAATCGTTCGTGAAAGAATGAGTAAATGTATCTCAAAATTCGATGATGCTTATGAAATTTAATAAAATTAGATTAACTTATTTCAGATTAAAATTTTAAATCGTTTAGTTATATTGCTAATTCAACTGAGATAAAATACATATAAGTGAATACATGTGTGTGTTGTGTGTGTTGTGTGTGTGTGTGTGTGTGTGTGTGTGTGTGTGTGGTGTGTGTGTGTTAAAAATTTTTAAAATATTTGTAAGTGTTTTGAAAGTAAGTTTTATAAGTACAACATAATTGCTAAATATGAGTAGCAGTAATCAGGTTTTGTGTATTACTTTCTAAATTAGTTAATGATCGGAATGTAATAGCCAGTTTATATCCACCCATTCACAAAGCGTGTTTAGTGAGACTACATGTGGACACGTTGTATAAAAAATATTTCAGTTCGGCATATGGTTATCGTTATTAGAACAACTGAAGGAAAAGCACTTCTAAAGGTAAGCGTATTATTTTAATATATATATATATATATATATACATTTATATATATATATATATATATATATATATATATATATATATATATATATATATATATATATATATATATATATATATATATATATATATTATATTTATTTACTTGATATTGCTAACAAAAGTACGACAAAGTTTTAAAGTATTATTACTCTTATAGATGACGTCATAAGATCAGCTCTACAAATAGTTGGTACGTATTCTTTGATTTTAAACTTGTAGTTATTGTTAATTCACGTATAATAATAAAACCGTTAAAACCTTTTGCCTTTTATTTCCATTATATCAGTTTGATATTCTTAAAAACATGTTAATTTAATTTGACTCTATGTTATATACAAGTAATTATTACTTTCCGATCTTTTTAATGGGGTTTTTGTAACAGTTAACGAACACGTTTCTATGAAACAATTTTGTGTGTATGTAATTGAACATGCAAATAAATCAGATATAATTTTCCGAATGTATAGGTGGTGCCTGTTTAGAAAGAGAGAATCTGCCTATATATAAAGCATCATTGCATTAGGGTAGAAATTAGTTATTATTTCACGTCATATTTAATTATACTTTAATGTATTCAGTTTTGAACTGTAATCTGGTTTCCGCAAACTGTAAGACATAATTTCGGTTGATTGATTGATATTTATCTGGTTGATTTGATCGAGCATGATTTGTTTGAGATTGATTGATTAATTAATTAATTGATTTGTTTGTGTGTGTGTGTGTGTGTGTGTGTGTGTGTGTGTGTTTGCGAGAAAGAGCCGAAAGAGAGAAAGGGAGAGAGAGAAACGAAATAGAGCAAGAGAGAGGTGTGCATTATCAACTTCTATTATAGAAAATGTTCATTAGTCTATACCACTAGATGGCACTAAAATCAATTTTAACTCAAGGGCCAGGCGCAGACCCTGATACAAGTCTGTCTTACAAGGCTAGCCCTTATTAGAATACAATTTTGTGTGACGGGGCGAAGGCCTACAGCTGTAAGATTAAGTTAGAACCCGCATACAATTGCACCAAGAGGGCCACGATAGGGGCTAATCTCTACACTTGTCTTATAAGGTTAGGGTTCCCATACCATCTCCAGCCAGGGGGCAAAGGCCCGAGAATAAGTTGCGAAGCCCTACACGTATCTTACAGGAACCTCCTTATTAGAAATACAACGTATAGATAAATTTCTCGTATAGGTAAAAGATCATCCGAACGTACCCAATAGCATATGACTATTTTAGAAAACATTAGGATTGATAATTTTAATAATAATATCTTATTGGGGTAATTATGCAATTTCCAACATTGCATGCGTGTGCGTTTGTCTAACCTCCAGGGGTACTGCTGCTCTTAATATTACCAAAAGGACCTTAATTAGGGTTAAAGCTGTCCATCAAAAAATAACCCTAAGACCAACTCCAGGTCCAAGACCAACCCCAAGTCCAAGAACAAACCCTAGCGTGCATATGCCCCTCACGTGAGCAAGTACAAAATTACTGTCAAAAAAGCTCTAATTAGGGTTGACCCTCGAAAAGAAGAAACCATAGGGGCAGGAAATACCTGCTCACACGTGGGCGGTTATAAAATAGAGGTGAAAAAGAGGCCTCCCGGAAAGAAACCATAGGGGTGAAAATACGGTCTCACGCGTGGGCGTATCAAAATAGGGGTGAAAAAACACGTCCTTCACGAGGGCGAGTAAAAATAATAAAAATAAGTAGGGATGAAAAGGGGTTGGAGAAGACCTCCGAAAAGAAGCCGTCAAAAATAGGGGTGGAAAATATGGTCTCCCATGTGAGCGTATAAAAAGTGAAAGTGGGCGGGGCTTGTGACGTAAAAAAAGTGGAGGGGTGGGTGTCCGTATTCTACTAACAGCATATACAACAAAACATTATTTTTAGATTTAAAATATCTTTTTTATATTTATTAACTATCATAAGTGTACGGCATTTGCTTTTTATTGATGATTGTCTAAAGTATTAACAACCTATGTTAATCCCGTACTAATAAAAGTCACCGGAAAGTCACTATTTTGAGAGGCAAGCAATTTTCCCCAGACACCTATGTGTTCCTTAAAACATGTACGGTATGCTGAAAAATATTATCTATTCGTGAAGTACTTTCAAGATCATTAAATTTTATGTTGTTTCAAATCATCATCCCTTATACTACTCAGGGATAAGGGTTGCGACCCCCGGATTTTCACCCCTGTAGTGGAAATATGTACAGCGTTGATGTGTAATGTATCTGTGTAAGTATTGAAAAGCAATTACACAAATACCGTACAGTAATAAATTACTTCCGGTACCACTACTTTTGTACGGCACTAGGTTTTTCGTCATTTTTTTAAATGGTCTATCAATTAGAAGAAAGCCGTACAAAAATAATTAGTCGTAATTCCTCATTTGCATCTGGAAAATTCAATTTTCCATGTACTCACCTGTACCGCTTAATAATGAGGGCATAGGGTTGAGAGTTATTTTCTGATATAGTAGCAGCCTTCCAAACGTAATTCACGGTGGGTCATTTCACAGGGAAGTTTTTTCCAATGACCTGTAGTCTATTATTCCCTGTAAAGTTTAATTCAACATAAAACAATTTGCACAATTTGTTTATTGTGCATTAACGAATTATATTTGAAACGTAGAATTTACATACATAACAAGATTCAAATGTTCTTTGTGGTGTGACAGAACCGTTTAAACAAAAATGGTAAATCAACATATGTTAACAACAAAACCTTGGCCGGTTTCTCAACCAGTGAAATCAATTTAAAATGACCCTGGTCATTGACTCGGGATAATTTTCAAAATTTTTGTCCCCTTACAATAATTTAAGCTCTTGTCACGTTATAAGTGAACATTTTTCCATGACCACAACGGTTTAGTAACTATTCACCGACGGGCGCTTATTGGACTACCCCCTAGATAGAACCATAGATGACTTCACGAGGAAAATTTGGTGCAAAATAACGCCCTCTTTTAAGGACGAAGGAAGTACAAGACATTTGTGATTGGTCTTTCACTAACTATTTTGATTGGTCGCGAAAAAACGGGAATTATTCAAATCCAGGTTGAATAACAATTATTTTTTAATATTAATAGGCACTTGTCATCCAATATAAAAAATGTTTATTTGACATATATTCCAATTTACAATTTCATTAAATCATTCATAAGACTAAAATAATGTTCTTTGAATTATAACAAAAATTAATTAGGTCTTTTGCTGGATTTCGAAAAACATGTTTGCTTGCTGTCGAATTCCAACAACTTTCAACTGCACAATAATTATCAACCATCTACAACGATAAAACATAGAATTTCTTGTTATTACTTCTGCAAATGAACATCCTTTAAATTTACACGATGGACTTTTGTAAGAAGTCCACGTTAAAGATAAATACTAAAATATCTGGTGTGGAACACCACTCAACCTTCCAACCTACAAAATGGAAATTAAAAGGAATGAAATAATTTTAAAAACACTTTTTAGAATAATTACATCTTTATATACATTTATAATAAGCTCATCACGTAAATATGCAACATTTTAAAAACAAAAACAATAATCTATGTCACACAGACGCTTCAAACTTCTGGACAGACAGAGATTAGTAGACATCTAGATGCTAACTTAAAAATTAAAGAAATCAAATAATTTTAATTATATGAAAATGTAAACTTTCACCATTATCACACATAATAAAATACTTATCTTTTTTGGTTTTTTTAATGGTGTATTTTAAATTATACAATCTAAACGTTTCGATAACACTTACAGTTATCTTCGTCAGTAGTAATATCTGTTAAAATTGTTAAAGATGTAAATAATTTTGTCAAAGTTTAAAATTAATTATAATTTATTTTACCATAACTATTCAACCTCTTTCATACGTTCATAACGAAAACTTTGCAACATTGTAAAAACAAAAACAGTAATCTATGTCAGAATGACGTTTAAAACTTCATTCCAGATAGACATAAATACTACGTGTTAACTTCAAAAAAAATTCCAAAACCACCCGCTTCTATAAAATATTACCCTAATAATAAACCCCCCTCTACGTCGCTGGATTTCTCCCAAAATCTAATCAACTCTAAGCTAAATGAAAAGAAGCTTAAATACAAATTTTAAGTACGTTCTGGAATTATCGTGGACACTAACATACATCTATACACACACACACGTACGCATGAACGCACGCACCCACGCACGGACGGAAGCACGCACGCACGCACGTACGCACGCACGCACACGCCCACACACCCTCACATCCAGACATCATGGCCGATCTTGACGAAACTTGGCCAAAAGTTGTAAAATGAGTTAATAAGTCGATTTAGCGATAGCGAAAAAAAAGTCAATTGCATAACCTTCTATACCTACACATGTATATGTAGATTGGAAGGTAAAAACACTAACCGAACCACAAAACTAAATGTGACGGGAAACAGTCCGCGACCGAACACAGTTGGATACAATCAAACAGCGCGCAAAGCGTCACCTATAAAAAAGAAGAAACTAAAAACTAATATCCAGAATAGCCTATTCTAGAGAAGTATCTATTTTTTTGTCTAGGGACTACCCTGTATTTGTGTGTTTCGTAAATTTTCAATATCAGTGGATCCTCAGTTGTCTACGATCAATGCACTCACTTGTTTATACATACTGTCATATTTGTTTATTTAAGTAACGTAATTATAATCGAAAATGTCTTTTCTGTTAGAATTAATGAATTTGATTTTTCGTTTTAGTACAATAGCTAGTAGCGTTGTGGGTTTTATATTTATAATACATGGAATAGGCGTTATGCTATATGATGATTTTCTCATTGGAATTGCATTCAGGAGTATTTATCCAATGTCCGGAGTTTTAATGATCTGTATTTCATGCGCTGCAAGTATTGGATTATACTACAACAACAACTACTATGTGTACCTTTACATAAGGATAATTTCTGTAGCTGTGTTATATCAAGCCTGCGTGGGAGTGTTTCTACTTCTCGAAGATGTAAGGATTATAAAAAGGTTTATTGTAAAAATCCCATTGGTGGGCTTTGAAAACAAAGATTATGCTCCTAAGATACTCCATGCCATTGTGGAATGGCTGCAACATGAATTCAAATGTTGTCAAGTGCCCAACTTTTACTGGCGACCACAAAGTTGTTGTACTACAAGTACCTGTGAAGCATACTTCGATACATTATGTTCAGATATATTATACGGCTACTTCGTGAATCCTTATCTTAAAGCCCTAGCGCTTTCACTTCCAGTATTTCAAGCGTATGGTGTATTTGCGGGAGCGTACATAATTGACGCATATTAAAGCGTGTGTATGGACCTGCTTTAGATATTTGAAAATGTGTCAAAAAATCGGAATGTGGCTATTATAAATATACTATTTACTCATATGAAATATACGAATGTAAGCCTTGTTTCTTACTTTTATTCACCTTATCAGTTTAATAATTTAGGATTTTGAGACAAAAAACGAAATTCGATCGCATTTACAACTTTGGGGTAAATATGTAACGCTAAAATACACTTACTATCGTTAGATTATGTTGATTCTCATACAAAAATGTAACCAGTACGTAAAACCATTGCTAGCCTAAAGTGTCCCTTAAGAATATGTGCATAGTGTCGCAATCTAAAAGACCATATTTCAATACATATTTTTGTATCAAGTACCTAAAATGAGGTTCTTTAGGACGAATTTGTTGTTTCCGATAGCAAATGAGTCCTAAAAAACCTATTTTAGGTACGTGTTACAAACAATATTTTTTGTTTAAGCTCTCTAAAATTTCCTAGAATACCTAATTTATAAATTTTTTTTCGAATAAAAGTACTAGGTACTTGACACAAAAATAGCTACTTGGAATAAACGGTCTAGAATCTTGTAAGCATAGCTGCAACTTTCGTTTGTTCAATCCTACAATAGAAAGTTGTTGTTTCTAACTATGGTTACGCATCTCGAAAGTTAACGATTACCCCACCTCAAAATATTCCTATGGTAACGCGTCACTTTGCACTTTGCAAAACATTTTGCAGTCACTAGTGACTGTAATATATTATATAGATTATTAAAATTAACGGTAGATACAATTATAAAGAAATCAACGCTTTATTTATATTAAAATTAACAGTACATAGCAACCAGCATGCTGCAGCCGTATATATTTACTTAAATGTTGAAACACGTCGGAAAATATTTCCAAAAAATACATATTTCTTAGAGTAGGATTGAACGAAACGTTATACAGCACACATGGAGAAACGAAGTGTACCCGCTTGTGGGTCTTCGCGCACTTGGGCTGCGCCCTTGTGCGCAAATCTGAACCTCGCGAAGGTGCAATTTCGTACTTTCTCCACTTGTACTGTAATATAGCGTTATTAAGTATTTTTATTTATATTGCCTGTTATTTTCTGACATTGCTAGAGTTAACAAAGATTTGTAATATGTATATTACTTAACTGTACTATTAGATTTTTTTTAAAGTACCTAGTTTTTTTGACAAATTCCAATCTGGTAAATAAAATAATTTTTAAAATATTGCCCACTGAATTGGGTTATTGAAAAAAAATGTATTTCATGTATTTTAAAACTTTACCATAAATTATATTAATAGTCGATGCAAAAATTTAAAATTTAAAATTGATATAATTTTAAAAAGAAACACGCGACTACAAACGCGCCACGATTGGTCGGCATGTTTGTGACGTCATAATGTTAAATTAATTCTCAATAGTACAGTGTTAACGGCTTCTACATGTAAATTGACTAGAAATATCCGAAATTTAGTGCAAAAATTATTTATGATAGCTGTTTAGTCATATGTGATAAAGTTTACGGTTTTGTTGACAACTAAACTTGTGCGGTACTACATCAACTTTAATTTTTGCTTTACTTTCCATTGTAGTATAGTAAATATAATTCTCCACGTCTTCTTTCAGCTAAAAAAATATCAAATCATGTGAATTATGACATTATAACAATGGAAGAACCACTATTATGTACACTTTTAAAGTTTCAATTTCGTATAGTACATAACCTAGCGTGTAATTAAAATATAAAATACTAAATTAAACCGAAACCATTCAATAACCGTGTACAAATTTATTATTTAATCGTTTTAAATTATTCATAGAAATTTTTTTGATGCTAGGATCTTTAAAAGTTATGATTCTGGAGTTTAGCTAAAAATTTTATTATCGAATTCTATTTATTCAATTTATACGTTTACATAAATAATTATTAATTACTATATTATTATAAAATACTTCCATCAAAATGATTTTCACAACAACAAAAGTTTGATGTTGTTTTGGGATTAGCTCGTCGCACTGCTTGAAACCATTTATTTCGATGTTTAACATCTTGTGGAGCATCTAGAAACATTTTTTGGGGAATTGTTTTTGTAGTATTCGTACATAATGGTACGAAAGAAACACGATAACCTTTAGGGTTTGGAATTTTTGATATATTTATCAATATATTGACGATAATAACAAGATTTAATCGATTAACAGCCAAAACACTGTATCAGCTGTATGAAACAATGAGTAAAAGTATGCCCTGTTATGGATTTTCGTACACTCATATACGCAAATACAAGCCCTAATTACCTATCCTGTGTCTCCTCTTAAGAACGCCGAATGCTTAGACGCATGCATTATACACAAACTTTGAGAACAAAATAATTTCTGCCGACACAATCCCAATCAGAAATATCCTCACCACTCCCTACAACTACCGATTTCTTCCATTCCCACGCAAAAATCCCAAACTCAGATACAAACACCTTCCCACCATCCTAATACAACTCCTTGGCGATCTCTCTGAAGAGATAATATACCATATTCCCTCCGCATCCCGCCGTCTATTCCACGATACAAAGATCCCGGAAACGACATTGGATTAATCACAAAGAGCATTGTGAACTATTCTAATAAAATCAAAACATTTTATTTTAGAAACACCAAAGAAAAAAACTTATGATTTTAAACTATACAATAACTCAAATCAATTCAACACCGTCTAGAGCTGAACTACGAGATGTTGTTGAAGCAAATCCATCGACAGGTACCTGTAAGTTGTCAGCAGAACTTGGGTTGAAAAGTGGATTTACTTTAATAATTCTAGCACAGAAAATCAGTGGATTACTGTTTGGCAACCTGCATTACCGGTTCCCAAATGAGAAAGGTTCCAAAGGAAGGTTATGCTTTGTGTATCGTGGAATTCTGAAGGGGTTATTCACTTTGAGTGAGCTCCTGATGGGCAGACGATTGATGCTAACCTTTACAGCCAACAGTTGGATAGGATACATGATGCTCTAAGTCGGCGTTACCCTGGATTGGTGAACAGAAGACGGGCAATTATGCAACAAGACAACGCCAGACCTCATACTGCAGCAGAAGCTTAACAAAAACTAGGGAAATGAATTTGGAGCTTCTTCCAGCTTATAGCTCGGACCTTGAGCCTTCCGATTATCACTTATTCCGATCGATGGCGCACTTCCTTCGTGGACGGAATTTTATAAGTGTTGAGGAAGTTGAAGCTGCATGCCAAGAATTCTTTAATTCCAAAGATGCTGCATGGTACCGTCGTGGCATTGAAGATCTTGCAATGCTATATACTTTAGTGAATAAAAGTTTTCATTTGTTATTTTACCATTAAATAAAGATTTATAGGCCATCCTAATATTATATTACCAGACCTTTAACGCGCCTTCGCCATAAAGGAACAAAAATGAGATTTGGAGAAAATCAAGGCAATATGTTATTAAAAACATTCTTGATAGGTTTTTGGATACTGCCTCAGACATCATAACAGATTTATTTGAATTAAAAGATGCTCTAATAGGATTTCTGTCTTAAATTGTACGTCAGCGTACACCCTATTATTTTGGGTATGTTTAGGTGGCCTTAAATGAATTTCTTTATCTAAAAACCACATTTTTCTAATATCTTCACGACAACGAACCTTCTTAGCAATAAATTACACCCTGAAGAATTTAATTATGGTGCAAGAAAAGTTGTGAACCAGTTTCCTTAGAAAAATTGGTACATTGGAACTGTAGGAACATTTTCAAAACATCTAAGGGAAAACAATTGGTCTATTGAACATAAAAGGGGAAGAGGAAGAAAGCGAAGCTCGAGAGCCGAAGAAGATATTAGGGTAAGGGTAATTATAAGAAATTTACAACCTGGCTAAGTTGTCGGAACTAGGAAAATCGCATAAATAACTAGATTTTGCTTACGTCAGGTCAAATAATCATTAAAGAAGATTGCCATCTCAAAATATTGAAAAAAGTTTACAGTCCAAAGCTTACTGTCAACGTAAGAGAAAAACGATTGGAAACATGTTATTTATTGCTAAGAAGGTTTCGTTCTCATGAAGATCTTAGAAAATTTGGTTCCCAGATGAAAAAATGTTTTAGTTAAGGCCACCTAAAATACCCAAAATAATAGGGTGTACACTGATGTACAATTTAAAAGAGAAATCCTATTAGAGCATCTTTTAATTGAAAAAAGTCATTTCTCAACACGTTTTATGCTATTATAAGTTTTTGTTATGAACGAATAAGTTCAAAAGTAAATATGTAATTAAAAATTATTAATATTTTATTAAGTACAGAAATAAAAAGTTTACCGCGAGTAGGATTTGAACCTACGATCTGTACTTTGCTAGAGTATTGCGCTAACTAACTGCGCCATCAAGGTTCAAGCCCCAATCGATTCAATCGTTGTGTTTATGTATGTAGAACTGATGTAAATTCTAAGTATAATGAGACTACATTCAAATTACTTATATTAATGGAATGTGAGCCTGCAATATCGCAAGAAGTCACACATACCATAGCAACTTGACTAATATTAAATTATTATAAGTTTTTGTTATGGATAAGGTACAGGTCGTAGGTTCAAATCCTACTCGAGGTAAACTTTTTATTTATGTATTTAATAAAATTAGTAATAATTTTTAATTACATATTTACCTTTGAACGTATTCGTTCATAACAAAAACAATTTAATATCAGTTAAGTTGCTTTGGTATGTGTGAACTCTTGCGATATTGCAGGCTCACATTCCATTAATATAAGTAATTTGATTGTAATCTCATTATATTTAGAATTTACATCAGTTCTACGTATATAAAGACAAAGTTCGCATCGATCGGGGCTTGAACCTTGATGGCGTAGTTGGTTAGCGCGGTACTCTAGCAAAGTACAGGTCGTAGGTTCAAATCCTACTCCTAAACTTATTATTTATGTATTTAATAAAATTAATAATAATTTTTCATGTTTTATGCTGTTTGTGGCAGGTTACGTGCTGGGCAAATCCAACCTAATATTTGTTGATGCCAGAGTAAAACAATTCGTAAACATATCAACAACAAGTTTTGCCAGAAACTGAAGAAGTTTGTAACAATTACACTTTCCATCAAGACGGTGCTCCGTCGCACACAGAGTAAGGATGTACTTGAAGGAAAATTGTCAGGCATATATTGACCCGAAGATGTGGCCACTTAACAGCCCAGAATTAAACCCTGTTAATTATTCAATTTGGTGAAATTTCAAACAAAATGTTTACGACGGAAAACAATTTGAAACCATCTAGCAGCTCAAAGAAAGATTGTAGTTTGTTTGGAACAATTTTGAACAGGGCACAATAAATGGTGCTATCAATTTATGGGGAAGTGGTAAACAATCATGGTGGCCACGTTCATAATATTCTGCTCTAAATTATAAACTATTTTGCTTTCTTCCTTAGCTATATTATTTGATAAATGTATTATTTCTCTATATCATTTCAAAATAATATTTCGCAAATACGACTAATCCGGAGAATTTTGTCTTTACTGAAGTATTCTGAATGAAGGGCACATCAGTTCAAACTTAGCTAAAGCAGGTTTCATTTGCAATGAACTTAAATGCAGAAAATAAAGACTAAATTTTATAAGCCCGGTCCTGTAAATGAATCCTTATCTTATGTAGTAACAGAAGTAAAGTACTAGTCGTATATTTTAGAATTAAAATAAGGTTACTGGGAAATCACGAGCAAAAATTTGATCAAAAGTCAATAATGAGTTTTTGTAAGATTTTGAACCAATACCCAGTAACCTTATTTTAATTATATATATATATATATATATATATATATATATATATTATATATATATATATATATATATATATATATATATATATATATATATATATATATATATATATATATATATATATATATATATATATAAGTGAATCCTTAATGGCGCATAATATATAATCGCACCTGATTCTGCATAGAAAATAGAGTAATACGGTCTTATATCAATTTGCTATTAGATGAGCAGTTATTGACAGTCTTAAGTTGGATTCCAGATTGCTTATTGTGCTATATTTTTATGAAATAACAATTTTTTGCTGTAATAGTTTAATCAACAAAAATAATCACCAGTTTGTAATCGTAATCATCATAACTTTGGTTTACCTAGAATTTCCATCAGAAGTTTAAAGTTTCAATGCTTGAGTTTTACAAAAATGTTGCAACAATGTGCAATTCATATTTTAAATGAAACGTAGGCGTTTGCGTACTTGTTTCATATAATTTGATTTTTACTGACATTTCTATCACAATTTGCTAATCAAAGTACCGTGTTGAATTGTCTTCACCTTCTATATCTTCAGTTTAGTTTAATTTTGGTTTATTTGTGTTTATTTTTGTTTATTTGTGTTTTTTCACAGAATTTTGTTGTTTTTTGTACTGTGCTTCAGTTTTTCTGTAGATTCCCAAAATTTTAAGTAATTAAAAAATGCAAATAGCACATTAAAATGTAAACATTGCCATGAAAGTCTAGTGTGCCTGTGTGCGTTCTTTGTAAGGTAATATCAAGTGAGTTACTATGTAAATCACGGGCGGCTTACGTATAGGTTAGTACGACTTACCACAGTGTTGCTAAGTGTATCAAACTTTGATAAATAATTCTTCGGAAACTTGACACGCGTGTGCATCAGATATGTAGCATAGTTCAGGAAAACTGAACTAGATAAAGCTTAAATTTTGGAAACTTTCATTTAGTAACGCTTTTTACGAATTTGAAGATACCTGGGATTATTGCAAATGATAATAGAATTTAGAATCCCAATTTTGAGAACGAAACATAGTTTTGGTTTGTTTACCAGTGATAGATTGGAGTTTCAAATTAAGGCTTGGCGCACACGTTGACATCGATAAACAGTGAAATCTCTTTTACTATAAAATTGTTATTTTGTATTGAAATGTAGTGCAAAAGAGCATATATTGCAGGTTTAAAAACGTTTTGGTGACAGGCTCACGGGAATTTTTCGATAAACTTTTGGTCTTCAGATAAAGAATTTAGCTAGATACGATATTTGAAGGTTCAGTATCGACATCAACGTAGAGGATATCGGTTACATTGATAACAATCAGGTTGTTTATACGTATAATGCAATTTTCCCGCTCGGCTCACGAAAATTCAGTTCGTTTTGGCGCGTGATAAACTTAATAAATTGATACAAATTCAATGTGTGAAAGATTTGTGCATCAGTCTTAGCTTGGATGTAGTGTTAAGCCCAGTAACTGCAGCCGGTGGAGGTACGAATCGCATTATCGTTCAAGGAGTTGTTTTCCCCGTCGACCTTGTTTAGGGATATTGAGGAGCTTCAACCAGCACGTGACTAAAGTGTCGTTAGTCTAGAGGGACATTGCTAAGCGTCCTTAAAAGTCGGGTTGAGTGTTAGAACCTAGTGGCTTCCCTTATTTTCGGATTAAAATCGTCTTTTATCCGGAGGAAATAAAACGTCGATTCCTAAACATCAAGACATTCAGGCTCACGGCTCGCCAGTAACTAGAAAACTCGCTGTATATAGACCGATTGATTTAGTTTGTGTAATTATAACGTTCGTCTCTTAACACTGTACATAAGTAGTTCCGAGTATAAGATCGCGGTGTAAATAAGGTTTATGCAGCTATACTAACCAAGTGGTACCGAAATTAAACAATTTATTTTGATTTAAATTACTTTCGCATACGTTTCAGTGTATCCAGTGAAAAGCATTCGATCGTAATAACGGTCTCGGAGAGGCCGTAGAAGTTCAACCACCACCGTTCCGTAACCTAGAAGACCATTGTCACTGCTCTACGGTAGGCAGCATAAAGAAAAGAGAGTAGCTCAGGAAGGTCACTGGTGTTTGACTGAGAATTAAGGTAAACACTATAGTTTATCTGTCTAGTAGCATTGTTGATCGTTCGAATAAATGTGTTTTCTATTATTGTGTGTATTGAATGGATACACACATGCGTATCTGAACCACTCACTTTATAAAATACATCCATCCGCGGTTTAATTGTGTTACATTGTACATTGATTATGTCATCCTATTTACGTAAATTCAAATAATTACAAATAAGTTGCTTTAGATTACGAAGGGGTTAATAGTCCCCACATTTCATGACATAATTCGACGAAATTTATAACATACATGTTTATTTATAATATATGATTGAATTAATGAACTGTAAGTATTTTAGTTTAATGTGTAACAAACTGTGACCCCATTTTTTTATCTGCCGTATAATTTACATTAGTATAAATTAATAAGTATGAGATATTTGTGATATGCAAGTATCTGCATGAGTCATTTTACTTATCTGCGAAGATTGTTGGATTACACAATTTCATAGAGACGAGGTGGGAATATATTTTCAATATTCTTGTTTTGACAATAACATAACAATTATATAATATAATTATAAAATTATATATATATATATATATATATATATATATATATATATATATAACGTAACATTATCGGACCAGTAGCACGTATTTATCTAGAAAATACGTGCAAATGGTATTTTGCAGCCTTTCAGGTATTAGTGCAAACCAGCAGGCCCGTGGGTATACCTATGACTACAATAAAAGGTAAGCGAGTTATTTGATTATTTAGATGAGCTGTGAATATTTGTAATTAGGCATTACAATCCCGATTGTGTTAATTTCAAATGATCTGACGCTCATACGATTATGACAAACCCTCTAGTGTAACTTATGTATGAAAATCTATCTTAATGCACAAAAAAAGTTTAATAATACACTCACCCCCGATCATTGAGCTCCGACATCCCTTAATTTATCAGTTACCCTGTTCTACTGCCATTTTCTATCGTAACAAACTAAACGTTTTTGAGCAAAACAGTTACAGAATTTTTTGTTTAGCTTTTGATACAGAATCAGGTGGTATGCCTGTCATTGTGGATTCACTCAAAAGTTGCAGTTTGATATCTTCAGTCCGAGAAAAATAATGAAAAAATTCACCTTCTGTTCTACTGCCATTTTCTACTGTAACAAACTAAACGTTTTTGAGCAAAACAGTTACAGAACTTTTTGTTTAGCTTTTGATACAGAATCAGGTGGTATGCCTGTCATTGTGGATTCACTCAAAAGTTGCAGTTTGATATCTTCAGTCCGAGAAAAATAATGAAAAAATTCACCTTCTGTTCTACTGCCATTTTCTACTGTAACAAACTAAACGTTTTTGAGCAAAACAGTTACAGAACTTTTTGTTTAGCTTTTGATACAGAATCAGGTGGTATGCCTGTCATTGTGGATTCACTCAAAAGTTGCAGTTTGATATCCTCAATCCGAGAAAAATAATGAAAAAATTCACCTTCTGTTCACGCATAAGGCTTAAAATTTTAAAGAAGTCAAAAACTTGAATCTTCATAAAAAAATTATAATTATATTTCTGAACTATTTTATAACGCAACAGTCACATAGTGACAGTTTAGAGCGCAGGGTTTACCAAAAAAGGTTTCATATACCACCGTTAGCGCAAAAGTCCTAAAGTTCGCTAAAACAGCCAAAAAGCGTCATTTTAGAGGGATCATTAAAATCTTTCCAGACATTTGACCGATGTTGTGCAGCTCTTAGTTCGTTTTAAAGCAATTTAAACTACCCAGAGCTCACCACGAAGAGGTGGCTGTACGCAGAGTTCTAACCACACCCTACCCACCCAATCATCCAATTGTAAGGGTGTGTTATTTACAATATTTGCATAATTTAAAGTTAGTATTAGATGATCTCACTACTGATCAGCAACCAATTTGTAGGTGTCTAAGATTCCTCCAAAGCACTTGGCATTGTTTTGAATCGACTTTTCAAGTAGAACGTCGGCATAGCTGATCTTAAAACCATCTCTGCTTACTTCTCCACATACTTTAGTACAAAACTCTGTGACAAGCTTTAAGATTCATTCAACGCTTTGTGTGTGGCAAGGAAATTTTGTTATTTGGAACACTGGTAAAGCATTCGTTTTAATAAGATATTTCAGGCTCTCCGTCGATACATTGTTCAATATTGGAGGAGATGATAATTTGCACTTCAATCGGGTTAAATGTAATCGGAAGCTGCAAAACTGATGATCGGTGGTTGAAAACGCTGTTTTCCTTTTGGTTCTTGTTCTCTTGCTTTTAGCAATCTCCGAAAGGCTAGCTACGGTACATAGATTCCTTATCCTCTGCCATTGATATTAATATATTTTCATGGCAGCTTATTTTGAAAATGTTGCAAGTAAATTTCATCGGACAATCTTTGCGATGAAAGGATAGGACTGTAAGTTTATTCTGACGCATCGTGTATATGCAGTATTTTGATAACGTATGGAACGTATTTTGAATGTAAATGAAGTGTTTTACGAAAAAAAATTTTTCTGTGTATGCAGCATGTAAGTTGGTGCAAATAACTTTTTTATGGTGAAAGAATTAAATTTGGTTGAAAAATAATATTTTGGAAAAATTGATACGACGGATCTGGTAAAGGGCTACCTGTTTGCCACTGGTCTTTTGCTGCGGTGTATTAAAGAATTCGGCTTAAAGAAATAGTTGTAGACGTATGAGTGAGTAACATTATGCTATATTGATATTGTATTAATGTGCAGTAAGGAACATGTATGCCTATTTTTGTTTATTGAAATTTTGTTATATGGTGAAGTAATGGAAGGTTGATTGGTTAAATTGTGCGGAAAAAGAGATCGCCTACATGCGAAATTTTCATAGAACGTTGTTATGGTCTAAATAATGTACAGAGGAAATGTGACTACAGCTAATGGTTTTTCTGAGAGTTGTGAGTAAATTTACACAGTAAATTCAAGATGGCTACGTTTTTCTTACGTTGGATAGCGGTAGTTCCTTTTCGGGTTTCGACGCGGTAAAGAAATGCACGAAATACACAATTGTGATACGTAAATTTTGGCAACATGGCGGGCAGAAGGTATAAAAGGGAGAGTTTAATAAGGGTGTAAAAGAGAACCGTTCGGTTAGAGCTTAAGTAAAGGTGGGTCACGCGCGTTTTTGAAGGGACCTTAGAATGGTCAGTGCTGAATTTTGTTTGTGAACATTTAGTTCAACAGTACGTATGTGAGCGACTGCAATAACCCAAAACGGGGATAAAATCATATAAATAAAAAAATTTAAGTGTGAATCGAAAGGAGATTATAGTTTTTCCTTGCAAAAGATTTAAAAGTGCAAAAGCAGATTTAAAAATAACACAGAAAATATATTGTTGACAGTGTTGAATAATAAAACGTGCGACGATAGTAATAAAAAGAAAGCTTGAAGTAAACCCTTAAGTAACAGAAATTAAGGTTGTCAATCCCGTTATGAGGTCACCATTGACATTGAAGGAAGTACATGCGTACCATCGTTAGTAATATCGATTGTATAAAGGAAATTAAGAATTTTAATATTTACGTGGAAGCAGTTATCGTGACAATCGTTTACGTTGAAGGGCAAACATTAAAGAAAAGCCCATGTGAAACAAGCATGTGAACGACAGACATTTGCGTTCATTACTGAGTTTAGCGGCCGGTTATTCAGCAAGTATGACCGTCTTCTGAGTTTTGTGCCAGTGTGAGTGCATAATCGAAGGATTACGATAACCAAATCATCTCCATATGGACACCTCGGATAAGGGATTACCTACTGTGATATGTAAGAAATAGTTTTAGATTTTGTTTAAAGGATAAATAATGAGATTATCTTTGAAATTCTTGCTTGCTAAGTTAATAATTTTTTATTATAAGTAAAAGGATAATCTGTTTCAATGTGTTTGGTATATAGGATTTTGGAGGAATCTTTAATCTATAAGAATAGATTTTTGTTGTGCTGTTTGAAGTGCGTGTTTGTACATATTTACATTTGCCACTTGGTCAATATACACCCATTATTTAAATATGTTTAATGTGTCTGCTGAGATACAATTTTAGCATTAACCTGTGTAAAATTGTATAAGGGGTTACATATATTAGCAATTGAAGTGACCTTTGAAGAATTTTGAGCTTAATGATTGATCTGAAAATACTTGGGCAGTTAGGCAAATACAGTACACGAATAACAGAATATTTTTATTAAATATACATTACAGATTGGAGGTATTAAAATTCAAACTTGTTGATGAATGTTTAAATGCGATTTTTAAAGAGAAAATATTCAGAAAAGATAATGATATTATTTATGATGAAAGCACTGATCGATACGTATTAAATTCTCCAGCAACTAACGAATGTTTTGTTTATATAAAAATTATTAAACCTGCTTTTTATTTTGATTTTTCTAAATGGGGTAATATTATTGGGTTTAGAATTTTAGAATAGTTAGAAACATAAATTTATATGTATACGAGGGATACTTAGAAAGTATTTAAGTTAACGTTTTATGATTTGGAATTTTTATGTTTACGGGGTGTAATCAATAAGTTTACGACGACCCGTTATATTTCAAAATTTTATTAAGCTTTTGGATAAATTTCTTTTCAAGTGTGGGCGAACTTGAGTAGTGAATGATTTTACTGAGTAAGCTGTAATCCTGTTTTCTACAGTCAGATAGGATTAATTTAACATGCCGCCTAAGACTATTTATTTTAGAAAAATTTAGGACTGTGGTGGCGCCTAGAGACAATTTTTCCTGGACTGAGCATTGTGAGTTGTAGGTTTATGGTAAGTGTAAGGTGTTTGAAATTACCTTTCAATGATTTCACTCCTTATATCGAACCCGCCCATGTCCATATAAGTTTGGCAACACGCTTACTTCGGTAAGCCTGCACGTCGCCTAGTGCGGTTTGGACGTGTAACAGGACAAACAATAATATTTCCTATTAACCCTGCCCACACATTAATTTTGAATTCATGTTGAAAATATACTTTGATTGCATGCTGATTTTCGTCTGCATAAACGTGTACGTTATGAAAATTGGTTAGCCCTGTTATTGTGAAATACGCTTGATCGGCGAACAAAACGTTTTTTGGATAGTTAAAATCAATTTCTCTTTGCACATTGATAAATCGACAAAAAACTAATATCACTTCAGGATCAATGCCTAAAATGCCATGGACTGGCTGCTTGTGGTATTTATGTAGCAGCTGTTCTCTAAGTGTTCTAATAATGGCAGTTTTAGACAGTCTTATTTCACTGTATAAGCGTCCTGTACTTAGGTCCGGATCTTCTTCATTACGGTCTAAAATGTCTTCTTCAATTTCATGATTTTTTACCAAACGCAGCCTAATAACGATTATTTAATTTTGTAATCTTTTTAAATTAATGTTTACCTTCAATAATCAGCAATTTCAGGAGCTAAGCGACCGGTTTCTCGAAGACGTCTCTCCACTGCTGCAAATGTTGGATGACTTGGTGTATGACGATTTGGAAACCGTTCAGAGTAAACTCTGACACACTCTCGACTATTTCCTTAACAATATCCAAAAACTAATAACATATCGGTATTTTCTGCATTGGTATATTCCGGCCATGACGAAAATTTAGAAAGAAAATTTAAGTTTTTTAAATTATTAATTATTAAGAAAATTTAGTAGTGTCAAAGAAGGAAAAAACATTTACGTTTCCCAAAATCTTCAGAAAGAATTGCAATACCTCGTAATAGCTTTCCACTCACTTTGACAATTTATTTTGGCGTCATCAGCCTCAGATGCGTCTTTCTCGGAAAGGGTTGCTTTTAGCGACTTAAATAAAGTACACCTTTCTTTACTGGAAAAGATAGGGAAAAAGAGCCCAAAATGACATACACCGTGGCCCAAAAAGTTATAGTGATTTTATGGTCTCCTAATCGTCGCTTGGGACGCTCTCTAGAAGATGTTTACAGTTTTTAGTTTTTCATCCCAAGAAACCTATGTATATCAAATTTTGTGAATTTAACTCGAGTTAGTCGAAAGATATTAAAGAAAATGTGATTTATTTGTTCATCTTTGACACTCTGTAGCTCGGTTATTACCAACTTTTGGACTAAAGTAAGATTAGTTAAATCGACTTATTTTAAGATGTACTCTTTGTGGAAGAGTGTTTGTAAAGACCTTTCCGGGACACTTTGTATATAAGTGACTTAATTATAACAAAATTGAATTAGAGGAAAAAATAATTTTTATAGAAATATTTGTTTTGAAACAAAAAAAAAACAATTGGTAGAAAACACGGGAATTGCTGTCTTAGATGCTGATAAACGATAACTTGCCGTAATTTTAAATAAATAGGAATATAAGTTACAAGCATATGAACATGTATCAGACACAAAAACTTATACTAAACTTAAACGAAATCCAGTTAACAAAATGATTAGGAAGTACTAGGGTTGTTCGGAATTTGTTTTGTGAATATGAAAGACAAGTTTCGTATAATGTATAAATATTATATTAGATTATATATTGGCCATCTTTCTGGCAGTAGCATGATTCCACGCTCAAAAAATGTTTGCTCTTTGCTGGCAAAAAACTGATCTAGGCGATCTTTGACCTCCCCATTCGAAGTAAAGGTTTTACCGTCTAAAAAATTTTGCAGTGACCGAAGATGCCAGATCTGTTGAATATGGTGGGTGTGGCAGTGTATCCAATTCAAGCTATAAAAGCTTTTGGTGAGTTACCAAACTTGAATGAGGTCTTGCATTGTCTTGGTGGAACACTACACTTTTCTGCTGATTAATTCTGGCCTTTTCTGTTGAAGTGCATCATTCAGTTTGTCCAGCTGATGACAGTAAACTTCCAAATTAATTGTTGTGTTATCCGGTAACAGCTAAATAAAATGATCGCTTTGAAATCCCACCAAACAGACAGCAGCACCTTTTTTGATGGATGTTTGCTTTCGAAATGCTTTGAACCGGTTCATCTTTTTTGCTCCATGATCTCTTGCGTTTGAGATTGTTATACACAACCCCTTTTTGGTGACGTTTGAGAAGCGAATCGCAGACGTCAACGCAACGACTCAAATTTGTCTCCGAGAGAACATGGGAACCCACATATCGAGCTTCGAGGTTAAACTTAGGCGTTTCAAGTGATCATAAACAGTTGAATTTGATAAATTCAACCTCTAGTCGATCACACGTGTTGTTATTCGCCGGTTTGCATCAACTAATGTCTTCATTTATCAGCTTCAACCGGCCTTTCAGAATGTGGTGCACCTTCGACATCAAAATTGCCTGATCGAAATTTTGCAAACCAGTTCTGGCACTGGCCTACTGTCAATTCATCTTCTCCATACACATCGGTTAATTTCGTTCTCGCTTGAACAGCATTTTTACCTTTTCCATAGTAAAAAAGTAGAATATGACGGAAATGCTTCTTTTTGCTCTCCATATTTAAAAGGGTACCAAACAAAAAATACTGCGTTGAATCAATTGCACCTTTTCACTCACAAGCCTTGCTATATCAGCTGTCAAAACATATAATGAGTATGCGGCTTAAGTGTGAAGTTGGGTACGAAACAATACAATTAAATCTTCTGTCGGAAAAAAACGAAATTACTTTCCGAATAACCTTATATATTTTAGTTCAGAATTGGTATGACGAAGGTAATATAAGTGAATTAGAATATAATAATTTAAAAACAAAATACTTCTGTAACTTTCTACCAAAAATACACAGAGAAAATCCGCCATTCCGCCCTATAACTCCATGTAACTTTATAATTTATCAAAATTTTTGTCCCACGTAGTCTCGAAGATTATTTTACAATAATTTTAAAACAGACCTATCTCATCAAAACTACAAGTACAGTTTAACCCCTTTCAAAAATAAACAAATCTTTAATTTATAAATCTGGAGCTAAATATGGAATAAAGCCAGCTTTTGAGTCACAAAATAAAGTGATTCTGTAGCCTTGTAATATTGGGACTACATTACAACCTTTAATAAATCGTATTATTCAGTACAAACCCGGTATGAAAATTAACCCAAAAATTACATCTTTGGCAAAACGTTTTTTAGAAAACGTTTATTTATTTGATTATGAGAACACTAAAGCTTTAGATATTAAGAACAATTCTTATAATTTTTGGTAACAATGTGTATAAAAGTTTGTAATAGTAAAACCGATTTAGAGAAGTTACCTCTTGGTGTGTACTAATGTATAACGGTTTTGACATTTATTTTGTACTAAGTAGTAGTAGGTACTTGAGGACAAAAAATGGTGGAGTGCAGTATTAAAAGACTTTTCGGCAGCCCAACCCTAGTGTGAGGGTGGTCACGTGACCCGGCTAAAGTTCAATTATTTTAATTTACGTCATAATTAAATTCCGCCGCCATTTCGTTTCTAATTATGTGTCATAATTAAACTCCTCTGCCATTTTGTTTTTAATTCTGGGTCATAATTAAATTTTACCACAACCCTATTGTTTTAATCATGACTTTTTGTTTTTAATTGTGAGTCAATTAAATTTTGTCGTTCATTTTGCCATCGGCAGTTCTTGTTTTGTAGGGAAATTTAAAGTAGTATTCCAAGATTGTTTTATTTTTTTAATTGGCGGGAAATTTGAAATTATATTCTAATATTTACCCAAAAATTCTTGAGCCACATTGTTTTTAATTATGAGCCATAATTAAACTCCTCTACCATTTTACACGTAAGAGATTAGGTTAAATTGATAAACGCACGGTTTTAGGTTAGGTGAATGCTTGAGCGCGAGCGTTGATCTAACCTAAAACCGTGCGTTGTATATTGACAGCGATGCCGAAGGCTATATTATAACACATGTTAACGAGTGTGTGGGTGCGTATGAAATTTATCATCATATTTGTAAATGAAAATCGCCTTGTCTATCTGTATATTATGTAATTTCAAGGTCTGGTTGCCTTTCACGTAATTATGTAATTACTGCGTTTTTTCGAAAATTCCCTAGAGATATTTGAATAGTGAAAGTTGGTTATTGTCTTTACATAACTGGGAAATCCAGAAAATAATTACTTTATATTAACGACTGCTGGAAACCGTTAAATACTTTCTATTGTTCATTTATAAACAAAACGTCGAAAGTGAATGTGCCGGAAGTGTAAGCATAGGCTTTTAATTTAAAGGCAATTTAATTGTGAAACGTATTTTTATCACTGTTTGCAAAACGTGGCAATAGTGTTACAAGCTAATTTGTTGTTCGTATATTGACAGCAATGTCGAAGGTTATCTCATAAGACTGGTATAGGAGCGTGTGCGTGCGTACGTGCGTGTGTGATGCGTGCGTGCGGACGTGCGTGTGTGCTGCGTGCGTGCGGGCGTGAGTACGTGCATGTGTGTGTAATTAAATTAATCTAAGTTATGTTCACTTATATATTATAGTTTTTGACATGTCTTTTTTTTGTAAAAAAATGATTCTGTAATAGCTTACGAAAAGATTTTTATCTCGCAAAGCGTTAGGAAACGAAATTTGTGGAGCTGAAAATACAGGCTAAGTCTTGATGTTCAATCGATGGTTCAATTTTGTAGGATATGGGTGTAGGCAATTTTTATATACCACATTTAAAAATTGTTAAAAACTTCATTTTTATCTTCCTACCTACACATACATATGTAGATAAAGAAGGTTATGCAATCGACTTTATTTTCACTAATGCTAAATTCACTCATTAGCTTATTTTACGTTTGACAAAGTTTCTTCATGATTGTATGTGTGTGGGGGGGTGGGGGTGGATGAGAGTGTGAGTGGGTGCGTGCGTGCTAGCGTTCGTGCGTGTGTCGGTGTGGATGTTTGTTGGTATCTGACACGAAGCTGTAAACGTCCATGTCACATAGATTACTGTTTTTGTTCTTAAAATGTTGCACTTTCGTTATGAACGGGTCAAATTTGCCACAGGCTAAAACGCAACTCTGGATACTAAATTGACATACTTTTTCGATGACCGTTGGTGGAGAAATCGAGGACCATTTCTGTGGCGATTAAAATCTCCAGATCTTACACATTTAGACTTTTATATTTGGGGTAGGCTAAAACATTTGATCTATTCTTCACCAGTTCGCAATATAGATGATTTGAGACGTAGAATAAAAGCAGACTTGTTTGTTTGTGACGTCATCTAGTGGTGTATTTTTAAAGTAGTGCATGTTTTCTGTAATGGAAATTGATCGTGGCTTTACTTAGTAGTATAAAAGCAGATTTGCTTGTATGGTGTATTTCTAATCTAGCGAATATTTTCCTAGGTGGTAGGCATGTATACTCCATGCCAGCCGGGCTCCTTAATATTGGGTCTCCGATTTTCTGAGCTCGGTAAGGGCTGCCGGTTACCTTTTCCTTCATCCTTAATCTATTCTCATCCTTATTCTTCCTTCTCGCCCTCACTGTCTTCCTATCGGATTAAAAGTTCCAAATAAAAAAATACGATGGCTGTGGTTTCTAGGGTAATAAATTCCGGACGTAAAATCCTGCCCCATTCGGATGTCCGGGAGGGCAGTGCCCAAGCGACCTCGGTCATCGAAAGTAACAACTTTCTGATTCACTACTGCAACATCCGCGGTATCAGGTCTAATCTTAATGCTATTACCAACATCTTGAACAATTACAACCTGATATTTTGTTTCTATCTGAAACACAAGTCTCCTCTGAAAGCTCCGAGTCTCCCGACTTGCAATTTCCTCAATACCACCTTCACTCTAACTTTCGATATAAAGGAGGCGTATGTGCCTACATTAAGGACGGAATTGCTTGCAAGAGGGTTTCTTCCTTAGAAAATAAAAATTTTGACGTGATTTGGTTTAAAGATTGTGGTACTAATTTTGTGAAATTCTACTGTTGCATTTAAGGGTCTCCTAATGACAGTAACTTTCAAGACTTCTTCGATTCCCTTAGTATGAAAGTTGACTATCTCCTGTCTCAGTTTCCATCTAGCGATATCTCAATTGTAGGCGATTTCAATGTTCATAACTCTAATTGGCTTCAGTTTTCATCTACTACAAATCCTGCTGGTCATAGTGCAGAAACATTTGCTATTTCATGTGATCTCACACAAATGATTTCTGAACCCATACGAATCCCTGATAACCCTAACCATACTCCACATCTTCTAGATCTCTTTCTTACATCAAACCCTCTTGTTTATAAAACTTCCGTTCTTTCGCTTTTAGGTCTTTCCGACCATTGTCTAATTGAAATCATTTCAACTGTACCTAATTCCACTGTTGTTCGCAAAACCGATAGAACCTTGTGGTGTTTTAAGTCAGCTCGATGGAGTGATTTACGGGATTTCTTTACAACCTTTCCATGGCGTGAATATTGTTTTAAGTCGTCCTCTTCTTCGGACATCGCTTTTTCAGTATCTGAAGTCATCCTCATGGGAATGGAGTTATACATTCCCAAAGAACAGTACCGTACAGGTCATTCACGTTCCCAACCTTGGTTCAATGAGGCTTGTGCTGATGCAATATCTTTAAAAAAGAAATATTACATTAAATGGAAATCTAATAAATCGGTCGACAGTCACGTAGAATACGTTGGTGCTAGTAATATCTGCAAAAGTGTCATCACTAAAACTAAAAAGTTGTTCGAACAACGAACTTCATGTCCTTTAGGCAGTCGTAAATTTTGGTTTTTGCTAAAGCCATTAGTAAAAACTTTGGAACATCTTTATTTCCTCCCCTGACATCTATTGACGGATCGGTAGTTGCTGATTCTGTGTACAAAGCCAATGTTTTTGTGGATTTGTTTGCATCAAACTCGTGTCTCAATGATTCTGGAAAAGATGTGCGGCTAGTCAACTCTTCTTCATATGCTATGAAACCAATTCATTTTCGGTACAATCTCTTTCAATCGATCATCAGTATGCTTGATCTCAATAAGGCGACTGGCCCAGACGGTATCCCAGCTATTGTCTTAATGAAATGTTCCCCCGAACTAGTACCAGTCCTATCTAAGCTCTATACGATCTCTATGTCTTCTGGGGAATTCCCTTCATCGTGGAAGTTAGCAAATGTTCAACCTAATCCCAAAAAAGGCGATAAGACCGATCCCTCAAACTACCGACCAATTGCCATCATTTCCATTTTGTCTAAAGTCATGGAAAAAGCCATCAATCAGCAGCTGCTCACGTTCCTTGAAACTAACAAACTCCTTAGTGACCAATAATATGGGTTTAGGCAAAGTCGTTCATCAGGTGATCTTCTTTCATATGTGACCCAAGTTTGGAGCAATACAGTAGAGCAGCCCGGTTAAACAGTTGTAGTCGCTTTAGATATCTCAAAGGCATTTGACCAAGTTTGGCATAAGTGTTTACTTGCCAATCTCACCTCGTTTGGGTTAAATAATAAGCTCTTCAACTGGGTTTCTAGTTTCCTTGATAAAAGACGAATACGTGTCGTAGTTGATGGTTTTTTTTCAAAAGAAGTTAGCATTAACGCGGGCGTGCCACAGGGATCCGTTATAGCACCTACACTTTTTCTGCTGTACGTAAATGACCTTATTTCTTCAACAACTAACCCCATCTATTGCTTTGCTGACGATAGCACTCTTCACTGTAGTTCATCTCAGTCTACTCAAAGTGATAATCCACCTTCTATGTTAAATCTAGAAATTAAAGCTAAAAATGGCAAACTCCATCAACAAAGACGTTCAACGTATTCTCAAATGGGAAAGCAATAATCTAGTTAAATTTAATGCTAACAAAACTCAGTGTTGCCTTGTGTCCGCCAAAAAAGATCGATCATTTCCTGTTGTAAGTATGAGTGGCTCAGTTCTTAAGTTTTCAGACTCTATTACTCTGTTGGGTATGACTGTATCTTCAAATCTCTCATGGGTTGACCATCTTCTGTCAACTACCAAAACAGCTGCTCGTGAAATAGGATTTTTGTACAGATCTAAGCAGTACTTTACCTCTCGAAACTCCTTCTGCTGTATAAGGCGCAAATTCGGCCTCATCTGGAATGTAATTCTCACCCCTGGGTTAGTGTTCCCCAATACGCTCTCGATATCGCTGATCGTATTCAAAAGAAAGCGATTAGGTTTATAAATGACCCGTCCTTAATTTCTCACATACAGTCCCTTGAGCATAGAAGGATGGTTTCAGTTCTTTCTTTGTATTACCGTTATTACAACGGCAATTGTGCTGCTGAATTATATTCTTTGATACAATCTTGGGCTATCTTTGCGAGAAACACTCGGTTCGCTCATTCACATCATCAGTATGCAGTACAAATCTTCACTTGTCGTACCAAACGGGCGCAATCCACATTTTTCTACACGGCTTCTAAACTCTGGAATGATCTCCCTAGTTCCTGTTTTCCTCTCACTTATGATATGAGAAAAACACTAACTTCTGACAATACTAACTCTAAGTCGTAACTATAATCAGTAATGCATACTAACTCATAAGACACCGTCAGGCAATTCGATTAATTAATCAAATCAATTGTTATTGCCTAACAACACTGTAGACGATTTAATGAGTCATAAGTGGTGAATGGCTGTTAATAATTTCGCCCTTACCCTTAGACGAGCAGCTTGTTTTTGTTTTGGGTAAAATTAAATAAGGCTGACAGAAGCTAATTTCAAATCAGACAAAAAATTCCTCCAATTAGATTGCACTTGTTTTTAAAAGCATACTTGATTGTTTGTGACGTCGTCTAGTGGTGTATTTTTAAACTAGTACATATTTTCTGTAATGGAAGTTGATCGTGGCTTTACCTAGCAGTATAAAAGCAGATTTGCTTGTCACCTAGTGATGTATATTTAAACTAGCGAATATTTTCTGTAATAAAAGTTGATCATGCTCGCCTCTCTCGTCTTCCCCGCCTCTCTTTCTGGCCTCTCTCGTCACTCTCGCATGTCTCGTTTCCCTCGTCTCTATCATTTCTAGCGCTTCTATAATCTCTCTCGTTTCGCTCGTCTCTCGTCTGTCCCGTTTTTCTCGTTTTAGGTTAGGTCAATACACGCACGTATTAGGTTAGGTTAATACACGTAAAATTTTAGGTTAGGTCAATACACGAGCAATCAGGGCACGGAGACTGGACTACAAATTGGCCTACAAGCCACGCCCCGCAACCAATCAGAAACCAGCATCTTAGGATAGGTTTAATCTTTCAAAAATGATGCAAAGGTGTCGATTCCACGATTGGATTTAAAAAGTATTATTGTTAATACTTGTTGAATAATTATTGTTTTAGTTAAGTCTAACCAGTTTTGTAATTTCTTTTTTGAAATTATTAGTAAAATCAGTCAAATATTG
Organism: Vesta saturnalis; assembly: GCA_036346205.1. NCBI lineage: Eukaryota > Metazoa > Arthropoda > Insecta > Coleoptera > Lampyridae > Vesta > Vesta saturnalis. Next base: position 220,556 of record JARFJB010000013.1, on the reverse strand, counting down.
TCCTTTTGAATCTTATTGTTTTTCATTAAAATTTATTGAATCCCTTATTTCTCTAGATGTATTAAAAATGTTTACAAGCGTTTTCTACTACAAAATGTAAAAAAATACACGTTAACAATCAGGATGACAACTAGACATTTAATGGTTCGACAGAGAAAGTGTATCGAAGCAGGTGGCTTTGTTTTTGAAAATATTCTGTAATCAGTAATTTTTCGTTTTCACTTTGTTGTTTAAATTATTAATAATGCATAATTTTTGTAGTTTTTTGTTAGTTTTTCCTTGTAGAAGTAAAAATTAATTTAAACAGTTCTTGGAATTAGATAAAATAAACATTATATGCTGCATTTGTATACAGGGTGATCTTACGTTAATGCCCACGTTGGATACACTTTGTAAGCCGGCCCTGGAAATCGAATAAATGATTATTATAAAAATGGAAATATACTTAGTACTTATTTTCAGTTAATTTTTTAGATTAAATGTTTCTTATTTAAAATTTATAAAATAATTTCAATTTATTAAACTTGATTTTTTAATTAAAAACAGAATGGGGAAAGTGTGAACTACATTAGTTTTGTTACCCATCATATTTAAATTTTGATCGCGCGTGAGAATTAAGTAGGAATAGCAGAACTTCGCACCAAAATATGAAATAAATCAAATCAACATTGACAAAGTTATAGCGTAGAGTAGTTTTAGTCAAAACTCATAACTCGCAGTGTAGATTATTAAGCAAGAGGAGTAGACATTTTTAAACGCTTCTTTTATGTTCCCTTTAGAGGTCTCTATACGTGGTCGGACTGTGTACAGTTCCTGATGAGTCACCCTGTGTATGTATGTATATATATATATAATGGAACACCCTGTATATTATATGTTTTTTTGGAATCTATGAATAAAATAAAGGCAAGTTGCAATAGAATTCCCTATACCTAAAACCTACAGTTTCAAAGTTATTTAATGATTTTTGAAATTACAGGCTTGAATTCAAACTTTATTTTTGTCACGTTGATTATTATTGAAACAGCGTAGCCTTTATCAGTACTTTGCAAAAGGGTTGTTGTGTAAAACAGAATGAAATTTTTGTTAAGAAAATATACAGGGCACTCAAAAGTCAAGTGTCAACTGCAGATACCTAACATACCAAATAACTGCCTCATTTTAAATAGCACACCCTGTATTTAATAAAAAATTTGTTGTAAAATTTTATAACATTTCAAATTATATTAGGGCTCCCTATACCTAACTCTAACAGTCTTTGAGTTATTTTGATTTGTTTTTGTTTTAAATATTACATATAATGTTTCACTATTAAAATGGCCTTGAAATACAAGATGACATCTTTTTTATTATGCAGGGTAAATAAAACTTATTACTACTACTAATTGACAAAAATGCGGAACATTAATAAAACATGGAAATAATTTCATCGCGTATAGAATTATACATAAAAAATAATTACTACTACAAACACATGCTTCTACTTTAATAAACGTCCGAAGTGGCGTGCATTTTAATCAATACAAAGGCGTATTCTGTCTTGGAAAGACCTCTTTACATTTAATAACATTTGACGTGTTATTGCTTCAAAGGAATTGCGTATTCTTGCCTTCATATCATCAGGTGTAGTCGGAGGTACGTTACAAACAATACCTATTATGTGGCTCCATAAAAAAAATAGTCATATCTGCGGATCTTGTCGGCAAATTTTGTGGTCCTCCCCGTCCTATCCATTTATTAGTGAAAGTACCATTGAAATATTTTCACTCAAAATGTGCCGGAGCACAATCTAAATGAAGTCAGATCTATCTTCTGACATCTATTGGAATATCTTCTAAAAGATCAGGTAAATTATATTGCAAAAATCTTCTAAACTTTTGACTGTTTAAATTTCCATTAAAAAGCGAGACTCTATTATGTGCGATCCCAAAATTCCGCCCCACACGTTAACAGACCATTGGTGCTGATGATCAAGGATTTTTGCTATGATTGTGGACCTGAACAGGCTAAATTTGACCTATCGCGCTAAAGCACTCAGGAACACTTAGGAGGATGGATAGAGGGATAATGAATTACCAATAGATGCCAATGAACAGCTACCTTATATTTTCTCATATCATAAGTAAGACGAAAACAGGAACTAGGGAGATCATTCCAGAGTTTAGAAGCCGTGTAGAAAAATTTGGATTGCGCCCGTTTGGTACGACAAGTGGAGATTAGTACTGCATACTGATGATGTGAATGAGCGAATCGAGTGTTCCTCGCAAAGATAGCCCGAGATGGTATCAAAGAATATAATTCAGCAACACAATAGCCGTTGTAATAACGATAATACAAAGAAAGAACTGAAACCGTCCTTTTATGCTCAAGGGACTGTATGTCAGAAGTTAAGGACGGGTCATTTATAAGCCTAATCGCTCTCTTTTGAATACGATCAACGATATCGAGAGCGTATTGGGGAACACTAACTTAGAGGTGAGAATTATATTCCAGATGAGGCCGAATTTGGACCTTATACAACAGAAGGAGTTGTCGACAGGTAAAGTACTGCTTAGAACTGTACAAAAATCCTATTTTACGAGCAGCTGTTTTGGTATCTGACAGAAGATTGTCAACCCATGAGAGATTTGAAGATACAGTCATACCCATCAGAGTAATAGTCTGAAAACTTAAAAACTGAGCCATTCATACTTACAACAGGAAATGATCGATCTTTTTTGGCGGACACCAGGCAACACTGAGTTTTGTTAGCATTAAATTTAACTAGATTATTGCTTCCCCATTCGAGAATACGTTGAATGTCTGTGTGATTGAATTTGCCATTTCAGCTTTAATTTCTTGATTTGACATAGAAGGTGGATTACCACTATGAGTAGACTGAGATGAACTACAGTGAAGAGTGCTATCGTCAGCAAAGCAATGGATGGGGTTAGTTGTTGAAGAAATAAGGACATTTATGTACAGCAGAAAAAGTGTAGGCGCTATAACGGATCCCTGTGGTACGCCCGCGTTAATGCTAACTTCTTGTGAACTAAAAGGGGATTTTCATCACTGTAGTAATGGAAATTGTGTCTGTTGACCAATCCGTTATTATGTGACGTAGACTCGTCTGAAAATAGTACAGAGGCGCAAAAATTATCATTTTCACCCACTTTGTCGAGAGCCCATACGCAAAAATCAAGTCTTCGAATGTAACTGAATACGGCATGGATGAAATTTGTGTCTTTTAATTATTCTATCAACGCTTCGTTTGCTGAAAGCTACTTCTCGACTTATTTTACCCTGACGTGTGGGGATTCTCAACAAGACGATTACCCCAAACTCATTGTCTCTATTTCCAGTGACAGGCTTTTGTCTGTTAATTTTCTGGGATGCTATACTTCCCGTTCTATGGAATACCAACAATCCTTGCAATACTCTTTTGTTTGAATGATTGCGACTGGGATATTTTTGAGTATAAACTCTTTCTGCTCCATTCTCCAATCGTTAAAATCACATCAATGTTGTATACAGAGTATGTTTTCATTTTTACACAATTTTCGTAGGACAAATCCGCTTATTATTACAAAGTGACTACCGTAGAAATACAATACTATGATGTTATTTTATTTATATTTATAAATATTGTCAATGCCGCCATGGATTTTCAAGTATACCTAAGAGTATAGGAATTATTATAACTTAAGTGTAGGAAACGTTAACATAATTTGAAAGGTTATAAAATTTTACAACGAATTTTTTTTATTAAATACAGGGTGTGCTATTTAAAATAAGGCAGTTATTTGCAATACTAGGTACATGCAGTTGACATTTTATTTTTGAGTGCACTGTATATTTCTTAACAAAAATTTTATACTGTCTCACACAACAACCCTTCTGCAAAGTACTGACAGAAGCTGTTTCAATAATAATAAACGTCTGCGTCTGCGTCTGCGTCTGCGTCTGCGTCTGCGTCTGCGTCTGCGTCTGCGCCTGCGTCTGCGTCTGCGTCTGCGTCTGAGTCTGCGTCTGCGTCTGCGTCTGCGTCTGTGTGTCAGAGTCTGTGTCTGTGTCTGTGTCTGTGTCTGTGTCTGTGTCTGTGTCTGTGTCTGTGTCTGTGTCTGTGTCTGTGTCTGTGTCTGTGTCTGTGTCTGTGTCTGTGTCTGTGTCTGTGTCTGTGTCTGTGTCTGTGTCTGTGTCTGTGTCTGAGTCTGTGTCTGTGTCTGTGTCTGTGTCTGTGTCTGTGTCTGTGTCTGTGCCTGTGCCTGTGTCTGTGCCTGTGTCTGTGTCTGTGTCTGTGTCTGTCTGTGTCCGTGTCCGTGTCCGTGTCCGTGTCCGTGTCCGTGTCCGTGTCCGTGTCCGTGTCCGTGTCCGTGTCCGTGTCTGTGTCTGTGTCTGTGTCTGTGTCTGTGTCTGTGTCTGTGTCTGTGTCTGTGTCTGTGTCTGTGTCTGTGTCTGTGTCTGTGTCTGTGTCTGTGTCTGTGTCTGTGTCTGCGTCTGCGTCTGCGTCTGCGTTGCCTGTGTCTGTGTCTGTTGTCTGTGCCTGTGCCTGTGTCTGTGTCTGTGTCTGTGTCTGTGTCTGCGTCTGCGTCTGCGTCCGTTCTGCCTGTGTCCTGTCGTCTGTGTCTGTGTCTGTGTCTGCTCTGCGTCTGCGTCTGCGTCTGCGTCTGCGTCTGCGTCTGCGTCTGTCGTCTGTGTCTGTGTCTGTGTCTGTGTCTGTGTCTGTGTCTGTGTCTGTGTCTGTGTCTGCGTCTGCGTCTGCGTCTGCGTCTGCGTCTGCTGTCTGCTGTCTGTGTCTGTGTCTGTGTCTGTGTCTGTGTCTGTGTCTGGTCTGGTCTTGCCTGTGTTGTGTCTGTGTCTGTGTCTGTGTCTGCGTCTGCGTCTGCGTCTGCGTCTGTCGCTCTGTGTCTGTGTCTGTGTCTGGTCTGTGCCTGTGTCTGGTCTGTGTCTGTGTCTGTGTCTGTGTCTGTGTCTGTGTCTGCGTCTGCGTCTGCGTCTGCGTCTGTGTCTGTGTCTGTGTCTGTGTCTGTGTCTGTGTCTGTGTGTGTGTCTGTGTCTGTCGTGTCTGTGTCTGTGTCTGTGTCTGTGTCTGTGTCTGCGTCTGCGTCTGCGTATGTGCTGTGTCTGTGTCTGTGTGTCTGTGTCTGTGTCTGGTCTGTGTCTGTAGTCTGTGTCTGTGTCTGTGTCTGTGTCTGTGTCTGTTGTCTGTGTCTGTGTCTGTGTCTGTGTCTGTGTCGTGTCGTGTCTGTGTCGTGTCGTGTCGTGTCGTGTCGTGTCGTGTCGTGTCTGTGTCTGTGTCGTGCTGTCTGCGTCTGTGCGTATCGTGTCTGCGTCTGTGTCGTGTGTCTGTGCTGCTGTGTCTGGTCTGTGTCTGTGTCTGTGTCTGTGTCTGTGTCTGTGTCTGTGTCTGTGTCTGTGTCTGTGTCTGTGTCGTGTCGTGTCGTGTCGTGTCGTGCTGCGTCGTCGTGTCGTGCCGTGTCGTGTCGTGTGTGCTGTGTCGGCTGTGCGTGCTGTGTCGGTGTGCGCTGCGTGCGCGTCGTGTCGTCGTGTGTGTCGTGTGTGCGTGTGTGCGTTGTGCGTGTCTGGTGCGTGTGTGCGTCGGCTGCGTGTGCGGTGTGCGTGTGGCGTGTGTGCGTGTCGTGCGTGGCGTGTGCGTGTGTGCGTGTCGTGGTGCGTGTGCGTGCGTGCGTGTGCGGCGTGCGCGTGTGCGTGTGCGTGTCGTGTGCGGTGTGCGTGCGTGCGTGTGTCGTGGCGTGGCGTGTGCGTGTGTGCGTGTGCGTGTGGTGCGTGTGTGTGCGTGTGTGCGTGTGTGCGTGTGTCGTGTGTGTCGTGTGCGTGTGTGCGTGTGTGCGTGTGTGCGTGTGTGCGTGGTGTGTGCGTGTGTGCGTGTGCGTGTGTGCGTGGTGCTGTGTGCGTGTGTGCGTGTGTGCGTGTGCGTGTGTGCGTGTGTGCGTGTGTGCGTGTGTGCGTGTGTGCGTGTGCGTGTGCGTGTGCGTGTGCGTGTGCGTGTGCGTGTGCGTGTGCGTGTGCGTGTGCGTGTGCGGTGCGTGTGGGTGTGTGTGCGTGCGTGCGTGCGTGCGTGAGTGCGTGCATGGGTGCGTGCATGGGTGCGTGCGTGTGTGCGTGCGTGCGTGCGTGCGTGTGTGTGTGTAAGAGCCGATAGAGGGAGAGGGAGAGAGAGAGAAACGAGATAGAGCAAGCGAGAGGTGTGCATTATCAACTTCTATTATAGAAAATGTTCATTAGTCTATACGCCGCAAGATGGCACTAAAATCAATTTTAACTCAAAGGAGCCAGGGCGCAGACCCTGATACAAGTCTTGTCTTACAAGGCTAGGGCCGCCTTATTCGAATACAATTTTGTATGACGGGGCGAAGGCCTACAGCTTTAAGATTAAGTTGGAACCCGCATACAATTGCACCAAGGGGGCCACGATAGGGGCTAAGCTCTACACTTGTCTTATGAGGTTAGGGTTCCCATATCATCTCCAGCCAGTGGGCGAAGGCCCGAGAACAAGTTGGGAAGCCCTACATGTGTCTTACAAGAACCTCCTTATTAGAAATACAACATAGAAATAAATTTCTCAATAGGATCGTTAATTTTAATAATAATATCTCATTAGGGTAATTATGCAATTTCCAACATTGTATGCGTGTGTGTTTGCCTAACCTCCAGGGGTACTGCTGCTCTTAATAATACCAAAAGGACTTTAATTAGGGTTAAAGCTTTCCATCAAAAATAACCCTAAGACCAACTCCAGGTCCAAGACCAACCCCAAGTCCAAGACCGAACCCTAGACCTGCATATGCCCCTCACGTGAGCAACTACAAAATTACTGTCAAAAAGGCCCTAATTAGGGTTGACCCTGGAAAAGAAACCTTAGGGGTAGAAAATACCTGCTCACACGTGGGCGGGTATAAAATAGGGTTGTAAAAACACGTCCTACACGAGGGCGAGTAAAAAAACAAAAATAATTAGGGATGAAAAGGGGTTGAAAAAGACCTCCGAAAAGAAGCCGTCAAAAATATGGGTGGAAAATATGGTCTCTCACGTGAGCGTATAAAAAGTGAAAGTGGGCGGGGCTTGTGACGTAAAAAAAGTGGAGGGGTGGGTGTCCGTCTTCTACTAACAGTATATACAACAAAACATTATTTTCAGATTTAAAATACCTTTTTTATATTTATTAACTATCAGAAGTGTACGGCATTTGCTTTTTATTGATGATTGTCTAAAGTATTAACAACCTATGTTAATCCCGTACTAATAAAAGTCACCGGAAAGTCACTATTTTGGGAGGCAAGTAATTTTCGGCAGACACCTATGTGTTCCTTAAAACATGTACGGTATGCTGAAAAATATTATCTATTCGTGAAGTACTTTCAAGATCATTAAATTTTATGTTGTTTCAAATCATCATCCCTTATACTAATCAGGGATAAGGGTTGCGACCCCCGGATTTTCACCCCTGTAGTGGAAATATGTACGGCGTTGATGTGTAATGTATCTGTGTAAGTATTGAAAAGGAATTACACAAATACCATACAGCAATAAATTACTTCCGGTACCACTACTTTTGTACGGCACTAGGTTTTTCGTCATTTTTTTAAATGGTCTATCAACTAGAAGAAAGCCGTACAAAAATAATTAGTCGTAATTCCTCATTTGCACCTGGAAAATTCAATTTTCCATGTACTCACCTGTACCACTCAATAATGAGGGCATAGGGTTGAGAGTTATTTTGTGATATAGTAGCAGCCTTTCAAACGTAATTCACGGTGGGTCATTTCACACGGTAGTTTTTCCCAATGGCCTGTAGTCTATTATTATTCCCTGTAAAGTTTAATTTAACATAAAACACAATTTGCACAATTTGTTTAATTGTGCATTAACGAATTATATTTGAAACGTAGAATTTATATACATAACAAGATTCAAATGTTCTTTGTGGTGTGACAGAACCGTTTAAACAAAAATGGTAAATCAACATATGTTAACAACAATACCTTGGCCGGTTTCTCAACCAGTGAAGTTAATTTAAAATCACCCTGGTCATTGACTCGGGATAATTTTCAAAATGTTTGTCGCCTCACAATAATTTAATCTCTTGTCACACTATAAGTGAAAATTTTTCCATGAGCACAAAGGTTTAGTAACTATTCACCGACGGGCGCTTATTGGACTACCCCCTAGATAGAACCATAGATGACTATCTTCACGAGGAAAATTTGGTGCTAAATGACGCCCTCTTTTAAGGACAAAGGAAGTACAAGACATTTGTGATTGTGTAAGGTTGCGTTGACGCACCCTGTATGTATTGAGTTTGAACGAAAAAAAAAATTTTTTTTTGTGTATATGCATAATGTATGTGGGTGGGTGATACGCCACTGGAAATTTAGGACAAATATCGTTTAGTATGTAGATACGTGTATTTGAATGTTATAGAGACATTAGTGTTGGAATAAATAGATTCTGATGAATGTAAATGTGAAGAGAAATTTGTCGATGGGACGATAATGTTTGCTACTGTTTTGCTACTGTAAGGAATGGGATGTTGGAAGATAGAGGAGTAATCTTTGCCAGAAGATGTGAGTGTATAAGTGTAGAATGTTTTAGAAAATATGTAGAGAAAGATTGGGTATGTTTAAGTGTTAACTTTAGAAAGGTCTCGTAATGTTGTGCAATAAGTTTTGAGAATACATGTATGTATATGGGATTTGAGACCTTAGACTGTACTTATTTTTGCAAATGTTGCGGAAGGAGATCGAGCGCATGTGGGAGATAAGCGTTGAAAGTTGCGTAATGGTCCAGAGTGACTACTGAATGAATGTGATGACGAAAAATGACTTCTTCATAAAGTGATTGTAAAATTTGTAAGTAAAAACAAATATGGCGATGTATTGTAGTTATGAGCGTGGTTGTACAGATGGTGGTAACAGTCGGGACTGAGAAATTTTGAATGAATACTATTGGAGAATATAGCGCGGAAGGAAGACATGTTTAAAGATGGATGACTGAAGGTATAAATACGAAAGTCGGAGATTGACGGGAGAGTTAGTTAGTTAGTTAGTTAGTTAGTAAGCTTAAGTTTTGGTTGTCGGTGAGAGACGCGCGCGAGGTGATGTGTTAAATTAGAATGGGTTGAGTTGGAGTTATATTTGTGAATAATATTGAAGGCAGTCATTATTAAACAACTGCGTAACCCGAAAGGGGATGAATCGTATAAGACATTCATAAATAAAACAATTAATAAAATTGAGATTGAAGATAAAATTAGTTTGTTTATTTTCAAGAAAGTAAAAAGTGCATAAGCAGATTTATAAAAGATAACAGTTATGACGCTAAAGTGTTGATGGGCGGCGCGTGTTCTTGTAACGATATTTAGTTAAAAATTATTTATGGGGCCACCTTTAAGTAAACGAAATTTTTGGTAGTAAATTAAGCCAATGTTAAGGTAATTTTATGTGACATTAAAAGTTTATTTGTGTTAAGGAAGGGCTAAATTGTCCTAAGAGGTTGCTAGAAATTTTAAGAGGCAACCAAAAGTGTACAGATTATTACGTGTTATTGGACTATTTGTGAGTACAGAAAGGAATAAGTGGTGGTGGAATTGTGAAGTATTTGTTATGTGCAGTCAGGCTATTTAAGGATTACAAATGGACTACAAATAATTGATTTACGGGAAGAAAGAAGAAAGAAAAGCGTAGGATAAATGGACAATTTTAAGTAAGAATTATATTTAAGGACTTTGAAAATTCAGTTAAGCACGATTATCTCTTTGTTTAGTTCATTTGCGTAATGTTGGGTAGTTATTAATTAGTTTAGAAGCGAAAAGATAATCGTTCTTGAGTTATGTTGTTTTGGGTTGTATAGTAGTAAGAATTTTTGCAGAGAGTTTTATTGACAGTGACGTGTGGTTTTGATTTTCAACCACGCTGTTGTGGTATATGTAAATATATTTGTGTTTGTTTCTTTGTCATTTGTTTATTATTTTATGCAGGGCAATATATATTTATCGTTAACTTTTATTTTGTTGTTTATTTAGCCAGTTATGAGATACATTTGTGACGATTACTTAATTGGTGACCTAGTTTTTTTTGACAAGTTAAATGTAGACTTCGCATATTTTGGATTTTTAAGATTAATGAACAACCTGAAAGGTTATATTTTCCAGGTTGATTGCAAAAATTTTCATGTTAGTTTCTTTTAACGCAATACACTAATGACGGATCAGCTGTTAATTAAAATTTCATTAAGTATAACTAAGAGAGATGAGTTTTGAGAACTTACATATTTACGAATGTCAAATACGATTCAGAAGTCTTTTAAAAATTAATTATCGATCTTTGAATGAAGAAATATTTTATTCATTAATAAGTACAAATTTAACTTTATATGTATACGAGGGATACGGAGAAAATATAACTGTTGGTTACGTGAATGCAGTTGAATTTGAGTGATAAATTTTATTTTGGAAGTTTTGGTATATGAGGTGTATTCAAAAAGTTTTTAATAACCTGGGTAGTACTAAATATACTTGAGTTTGAGTTGAATTGTTTTGGACGAGTGTTTGTTTTAGAACCCTCGTGTGAGAGTTTACTGAGTAAGCACAATCCTACTTTCCACAATCAAGTAGGGTTAATTAACATCCAGCTTAAGACAATTATTTTAGCAAAGTTTCGATTGTGGTGGCGCCTAGAGACATATTTTCCTGGACTGAGCTGTTTGAATTTAGGTGTAAGGTGTTTGAGCGTAGTAATCATTCATTTTACTTATTATTTCGACCACGCGCATCTCCCTGTTAGCTGGCTTGGCAACCCGCTTGCATTAGTAAGCATACACGACGCCTAGTGCGGTTTGGACGTGTAACAATTGGTCTTTCGCTAACTATTTTGATTGGTCGCGAAAAAAAGCGAATTATTCAAATCCAGGTTGAATAACAATTATTTTTTAATATTAATGGGCACTTGTCATCTAATATAAAAAAAATGTTTATTTGACATATATTCTAATTTACAATTTCATTAAATCATTCATGAGACTAAAATAATGTTCTGTGAATTATAACAAAAATTAATTAGGTCTTTTGCTGGATTTCGAAAAACATGCTTGCTTGCTGTCGAATTCCAACTTTCAACTGCACAATAATTAGCAACCATCTACAACGGTAAAACAGAATTTCTTGTAATTACTTCTGTAAAGGAACAAACCTTTAAATTTAAACGACGGACTTTTGTAAGAAGTCCACGTTAAAGATAAATACTAAAATATCTGGTGTGGAACACCACACGACCTTCCAACCTACAAAATGGAAATTAAAAGAAATGAGATAATTTTTAGAATAATTACATCTTTATATACTTTTATAATAAGCTCATCACGTAAATATGCAACATTTTAAAATCAGAAACAATAATCTATGTCACACAGACGTTTAAAACTTCTGGACAGACAGAAATTAGTAGACATCTAGATACTAACTTAAAAATTAAAGAAATGAAATACTTTTAATTTTAATTTAATTCTAATGGTGTATTCTAATTATACAATCTAAACGTTTTGATAACACTTACAGTTATCTTCGTCAATAGTTAATATTTGTTAAAATTATTAAAGATGTTGTAAACAATATTGTCAAAGTTTATAATTAAGTATAATTTATTTTACCATAACTATTCAACCTCTTTATATTTCTTCTATAAAATATCAGTGATACGTATTAACCATTTTCACTCATATTTACTTATTTTTTAAACCTACCTTGCATTACATTAAGAAATTTTATAAAGAAAAGTTATGTAAAATTAAACTTTCTTTAAAAAATATGTCTGCACCTTTTCAAATTAAACTCAGATATTGAAAAAAAATTGAACTAGCACTTAAATTGTACCTTAGGAACGTTTTACCGCTAAATTATGCGTCGTATTAAAAAATTGCATAGAGCATAATTAATCGATATGTTTAAGGTCTTTGTCTGGGATTTTTATTTCTTTGAAATATGCAGCTGTTTTAGAAATATTTGATAAAAACCAAAAACTGATCCTAATAAACCTCCCTCTAAGCCACTGAATTTCTCCCAAAATCTAATCAACACTAAGCTAAATGAAAAGAAGCTTAAATAGAAAATTTTAAGTACGTAGGTATTTTCGCTCTGGAGTTATCGTGTTTGAATACTAAAACATAACATCCACAACTCCACAGCACGCATTCGCCATAGCAGCACGCACGCACGCCCGCACGCACGCTACGCCCGCACTTAGCACGCACGCATTTCGCACGCACGCACGCCCGCACACACGCACGCACGCACGCACGCAAGCACGCACGCACGCACGCAAGCACGTACGCACGCACGCACGCACGCACGCACGCACGCAGCACGCACGCGCATCATGCACGCACGCAAGACACAGCACTCACCCACTCAGCACACACGACACGCGCGCACACCGCATACACGCTACACACGCGACACAAGCACAAGCACACGTCACACGCACACACGCGACACACTTGCAAATACACTACATTTGCACAACCAATAACTGCACTAATGACCCTTGGAATGTTTTACCGCAAATCTATGCACACTAAGCAAATTGCAAGAAGCAAATAACGAAATGTTTAAGGTACTTGCTGGGATTTTACTTTGAAAGCACGCTGAATACTTGAACAACACCACACACACGCACGACACATAAACACCACAGCACGCATTCGCCCGCAAAACCACACACGCAACGCAAACGCCACGCACACGCACGCACACGCTACACACTACACGCATTTTACACGCACACGTACGCATTTCGCACGCACGTACACGTGAACAACAACGCATCACGCACACACCACGCACCACGCACATACGCACAGCACGCACACGCCACCAACACGCCACGCGCACGCCACAGCACACGCACACACGCACACAGCACACACGCACACACGACACACGCACACACGCACACACGCACACACGACACACGACACACGCACGACACGCACCACGCACACAGCACACACGCACACACGCACACACGACACGCATACGCGCACCCGCACACACGCACGACACGCACACAGCACACACACACACGACACCGCACACGACGCACACACGTACACGCACACAGCACACACGACACAGCGACACACACGCACACACGCACACATCGCACACGCACCGTACGCACAGCGCATTACCTGCACACGCGCCACGTAGCACACGCACACAGCAACACAGCACACCAATACGACACCACGCACACACGCACACAATCACACACACACGCAACACAGACACACGAACACAGCACACACGCACACGACATTTCACGCACATACGCAACACAACACACACACGCACACGCGAACACGCGCATACGCGCACACGCGCACAAGCACACACGCACACACGCACACACGCACACACGCACACACGCACACACGCACACACGCACACACGCACACACGCACACACGCACACAGGCACACGAACACAGCACACACGCACACGCACACACGCACACGCTAGCACACGCAGCACGCGCTCACGCGCACACGCGCAACGCGCACACGCGCTCACGAGCACGCCACACGAACACACGCACACACGCTATACCACACGCACACGACGCACACGCACACCACACGCACACAAAGCACACAGCTAACAAGACAGACACCACATACGCACACGAAGCACACGCAGCACACGCACACACGCACACAGCACACAGCACACGCACACCGCACACGCGAACACGCGCAACGCGCACACGCCACACGAACGCACACACGCACAGCACACGCAACACACGCACATACGAACACACAGCACACACGCACACACGCACACACGCCACGCCACACGCACACACGCACACACGCACAGCAAGCACACACGCCACATGCTACACACCGCATACCGCACACGCGCACAGCACACACGACACGCAACACGCCACACGCACCGCTCACGCACCGCACACAACGCACACAGCACACAGACACAGCACACGAACGCACACACGCATGACACGCACACACGCACACGCACACACGCGCACACGCGCACGCGCAGCCACACGCAGCACGCCACGCACACAGCACACGCACACGCCACGCACACGCAAACGCACACGCCACACCACCACCCACACGCACACAAGCACACGCACAGCACGCACACACGCACACAGCCCACAGTCACGCACACAGCACGCGACACGGCACCGCACACACGCACCACACACACACACACGACACACGCACACACGACACGCACACGCACACGCGCACAAGCACACACGCACACACGCACACACGCACACACGCACACACGAACACACGCACACGCACACACGCACACACGCACACACGCACACAGGCACACACGAACACACGCGCACACGCGCACACGCACACACGCACACACGCGCACACGCGCGCACGCGCTCACCCGCACACGCGCAAACGCGCACACGCGCTCACGAGCACACGCGCACACGCGAACACACGCACACACGCATATACGCACACACGCACACACGCACACACGCACACACGCACACACGCACACAAGCACACACGCACACACGCACACACGCACACCCCCACATACGCACACAAGCACACAGGCACACACGCACACACGCACACATGCACTCACAAACACACGCGCACACGCGAACACGCGCACACGCGCACACGCGCACAGGCACACACGCACGCACGCACACACGCACATACGAACACACGCGCACACGCGCACACGCGCACACGCGCCCACGCACACACGCACACACGCACACACGCACACACGCACACACGCACACATGCACACACGCACACACGCACACACGCGCACACGCGCACACGCGCACACGCGCTCACCCGCAAACGCGCAAACGCGCACACGCGCTCACGTGCACCCGCGCACGCGCACACGCGCTCAAGCGCACACGCGCACACGCACACGCACACGCACAAGCACACGCACACCCACGCCCACAACCACACCCACACCACACACACACACACACACACACACACACACACACGCACACACAAACACACACACGCACGCACGCACACACGCACGTACGCACGCACGCACGCACGCACGCGCGCGCGCACACATACACACACACACACATACACACACGCACGCACGTACGCACGCACGCACGCAAGCACACACACACACACACACACACACACACACATCCAGACATCATGGCCGATCTTGACGAAACTTGGCCAAAAGTTGTAATATGAGTTAATAAGTCGATTTAGCGATAGTGAAAAAAAGTCGATTGTATATGTAGATTGGAAGGTAAAAACACTAACCTAATCACGAAACTAAATGTGACCGGAAACAGTCGGCGATCGAACACACTTGGATACAATCAAACAGCGCGCACAGCGTCACCTACAAAAAAGAGGAAACCAAAAACGAATATCCAGAATTGCCTATTCTAGAGAAGTATCTATTTTTGTGTCTAGGAACTACCCTGTATTTGTGTGTTTCGTAAATTTTCAATATCTGTGGATCCTCAGTTGTCTGCGATCAATGCACTCACTTGTTTATATATACTGTCAAATTTGTTTATTTAAGAAACGTAATTATAATCGAAAATGTCTTTTCTATTAGAATTAATAAATTTGATTTTTCGTTTTAGTACAACAGCTAGTAGCGTTGTGGGTTTTATATTTATATTACATGGAATGGGCATTATGCTAGATGATGATCATCTCCCTAGAATTACACTCAAGAGTATTTATCCAATGTCCGGAGTTTTAATGATCTGTATTTCATGCGCTGCAAGTATTGGATTATACTACAACAACAACTACTATGTGTACCTTTATATAAGGATAGTTTCTGTAGCTGTGTTATATCAAGCCTGCTTGGGAGTGTTTCTACTTCTCGAAGATGTAAAGATTATAAAAAGGTTTATTGTAGAAATACCATTGGATGGCTTTAAAAACGAAGATTATGCTCCTAAGATACTCCATGCCATTGTGGAATGGTTGCAACATAAATTCAAATGTTGTCAAGTGCCCAACTATTTCCCGCAACCACAAAGTTGTTGTACTACAAGTACCTGTGAAGCATACTTCGATACGTTATGTTCAGATATATTATACGACTACTTCGTGAATCCTTATCTTAAAGCCCTAGCGCTTTCACTTCCAGTATTTCAAGCGTATGGTGTATTTGCGGGAGCGTACATAATTGACGCTTATTAAAGTGTGTGTATGGACCTGCTTTAGATATTTGAAAATGTGTAAAAAAATCGGGATGTGGCTATTATAAATATATTCTATTTACTCATATGAAATATACGAATGTAAGCCTTGTTTCTTACTTTTATTCTCCTGATCAGTTTAACAATTTAGGATTTTGAGACAAAAAACGAAATTCGATCGCATTTAGAACTTTGGGGTAAATATCTAACGCTAAAATACACTTACTATCGTTAGATTATGTTGATTCTCATACAAAAATCTAACCAGTACGTAAAACCATTGCTAGCCTAAAGTGTCCTTTAAGAATATGTGCATAGTATCGCAATCTAAAAGACCATATTTCAATGCATATTTTTGTATCAAGTACCTAAAATGAGGCATTTTAGGACGAATTTGTTGTTTCCGATAGCAAATGAGTCCTAAAAAACCTATTTTAGGTACGTGTTACAAACAATATTTTTTTGTTTAAGCTCTCTAAAATTTCCTAGAATACCTAATTTATCAATTTTTTTTCGAATAAAAGTACTAGGTACTTGATACAAAAATAGGTACTTGGAAGAGACGGTCTAGAGTCTTGTACCAGCATAGCTGCAACTTTCATTTGTTCAATCCTACAATAGAAAGTTGTTGTTTCTAACTATGGTTACGCATCTCGAAAGTTAATGATTACCTCACCTCAAAATATTCCTATGGTAACGCGTCACTTTGCGCTTTGCAAAACATTTTGCAGTCACTAGAGACTGTAATATATTATATAGATTATTAAAATTAACGGTAGATACAATTATAAGGAAATCAACGCTT
The DNA here is from genome assembly GCA_036346205.1 of Vesta saturnalis. Classification (NCBI taxonomy): domain Eukaryota; kingdom Metazoa; phylum Arthropoda; class Insecta; order Coleoptera; family Lampyridae; genus Vesta; species Vesta saturnalis. The sequence goes on along the minus strand of JARFJB010000013.1, from coordinate 203,519 downwards.
TATTTATTTATATTAAAATTAACAGTACATAGCAACCAGCCTGCTGCAGCCGTATATATTTACTTAAATGTTGAAACACGTCGGAAAATATTTCCAAAAAATACATATTTCTTAGAGTAGGATTGAACAAAACGTTATACAGCACACATGGAGAAACGAATTGAACCCACTTGTGGGTATTCGCGCACTTGGGCTGCGCCCTTGTGCGCAAATCTGACCCACGCGCAGGTGCAATTTCGTACTTTCTCCACTTGTACTGTAATATAGCATTGTTAAGAATTATTATTTATATTGCCTGTTATTTTCTGACATTGTTAGAGTTAACAGAGATTTGTAATATGTATATTACTTAACTGTACTATTAGCTTTTTTTTAAAGTAGTTTTTTTGACAAACTCCAATCTGGTAAATAAAATAATTTTTAAAATATTGCCCACTGAATTGGGTTATTGGAAAAAAATTTATTTCATGTATTTTAAAACTTTACCATAAATTATATTAATAGTCGATGCAAAAAAACTTAAAAAAATTTTTTTTTGGATTATAAACAATTTAAAATTGATATAATTTTAAAAAGAAACACGCGACTACAAACGCGCCACGATTGGTCGGCGTGTTTGTGACGTCATAATGTTAAATTAATTCTCAATAGTACAGTGTTAACGGCTTCTACATGTAAATTGACTGGAAATATCCGAAATTTAGTGCAAAAATTATTTATAATAGCTGTTTAGTCATATGTGATAAAGTTTACGGTTATGTTGACAACTAAACTTGTGCGGTACTACATCAACTTTAATTTTTGCTCTACTTTCCATTGTAGTATAGTAAATATAATTCTCCATGTCTTCTTTCAGCTAAAAAAACATTAAATCATGTGAATTATGACATTATAACAATGGAAGAACCACTATTATGTACACTTTTAAAGTTTCAATTTCGTATAGTACATAACCTAGCGTGTAATTAAAATATAAAATACTAAATTAAACCGAAACCATTCAATAACCGTGTACAAATTTATTATTTAATCGTTTTAAATTATTCATAGAAATTTTTTTGATGCTAGAATTTTTAAAAGTTATGATTCTGGAGTTTAGTTAAAAAAAATTTGTTATCGAATTCTATTTATTCAATTTATACGTTTACATAAATAATTATTAATTACTATATTATTATAAAATACTTCCATCAAAATGATCTTCACAACCACAAAAGTTTGATGTTGTTTTGGGATTAGCTCGTCGCACTGCTTTAAACCATTTATTTCGATGTTTAACATCTTGTGAAACATCTAGAAACATTTTTTGGGGAATTGTTTTTGTAGTATTCGTACATAACGGTACGAAAGGAGCACGATAACTTTTAAGGTTTGGTATGTTTGATATATTCATCAATATATTGACGATAATAACAAGATTTAATCGATTAAAAGTCAAAACACTGTATCAGCTGTATGCTACAATAAGTAAAATATGCCCTATTATGGATTTTCGTACACTCATATACACAAATACAAGCCCTAATCACCTATCCTGTGTCGCCTCTTAAGAACGCCGAATGCTTAGACGCATGCATTATACACAAAGTTTGAGAACAAAATAATTTCGCCGACACAATCTCAATCAGAAATATCCTTACCACTCCCTACAACTACCGATTTCTTCCATTCCCACGCAAAAATCCCAAACTCAGATACAAACACCCTCCCACCATCCTAATACAACTCCTTGGCGATCTCTCTGAAGAGATAGGGCAATCCCTTGATAATATACCATATTCCCTCCGCATCCCGCGGTGTATTCGACGAGGAATATACGAAGATACCGGCAAACGACATTGGATTAATCACAAAGAGCATTGTGAACTATTCTAATAAAATCAAAACATTTTATTTTAGAAACACCAAAGAACAAAACTTATGATTGTAAACTATAAAATAACACAAATCAATTCAACACCATCTAGAGCTGAACTTCGAGATGTTGTTGAAGCAAATCCATCGATAGGTACCCGTAAGTTGTCAGCAGAACTTGAGTATTCCAAAGAAACCGTAAGGGGCCATTTCCATCAACTTGGAAAAGCCAATAGACGCTGTAGAGGAATTCCTTACGACTTAAGGCCAGCAATGGCAGAAAGGCGAGTTCAGGTTTATGATCAACTGCTTTCCAATCCTTGGGATGAACGTTTCTTTAAACGGATCGTTACTTGCGATGAAAAGTGGATTTACTTTAATAATCCTAGCACAGAAAATCAGTGGATTACTGTTGGGCAACCTGCATTACCGCTTCCCAAACGAGAAAGGTTCCAAAGGAAGGTTATGCTTTGTGTATGTTGGAATTCTGAAGGGGTTATTCACTTTTAGCGAGTTCCTGATGGGCTGACGATTGATGCTAACCTTTACAGTCAACAGTTGGATAGGATACATGATGCTCTAAGTCGGCGTTACCCTGGATTGGTGAACAGAAGACGGAAATTGTGCAACAAGACAACGCCAGACCTCATACTGCAGCAGAAGCTCAACAAAAATTAGGGAAATGAATTTGGAGCTTCGTCCAGCTTATAGCTCGGACCTTGAGCCTTCCGATTATCACTTATTCCGATCGATGGCGCACTTCCTTCGTGGACGGCATTTTATAAGTGTTGAGGAAGTTGAAGCTGCATGCCAAGAATTCTTTAATTCCAAAGATGCTACATGGTACCGTCGTGGCATTGAAGATCTTGCAATGGTATATACTTTAGTAAATAAAAGTTTTCATTTGTTATTTTACCATTAAATAAAGATTTTTTATAGGCCATCCTAATATTATATTACCAGCCCTTTAACGCGCCTTCGCCATAAAGGAACAAAAATGAAATTTGGGGAAAATCAAGGCAATATGTTATTAAAAACATTCTTGATAGATTTTTCCAACATGGATACTTCCTCAGACATCATAACAGTTTTATTTGAATTAAAAGATGCTCTAATAGGATTTCTGTCTTAAATTGTACGTCAGCGTACACCCTATTATTTTGGGTATGTTTAGGTGGCCTTAAATGAATTTCTTTATCTAAAAACCACATTTTTCTAATATCTCCACGACAACGAACCTTCTTAGCAATAAATTACACCCTGAAGAATTTAATTATGGTCCAAGAAAAGTTGTGAACTAATTTCGTTAGGAAAATTGGCACATTGGAACTGTAGGACCACTTTTAAAACATCTAAGGGAAAACAATTGGTTTATTGAACATAAAAGGGAAGAGGAAGAAAGCGAAGCTCGAGAGCCGATGAAGATATTAGGGTAAGAGTAATTATAAGAAATTTACAACTAGCATTTCGCTTACGTCAGGTCAAAGAATCATTAAAGAAGATTGCCATCTCAAAATATTGAAAATAGTTTACTGTCCAAAGTTTACTGTCAACGTAAGAGAAAAACGATTGGAAACATGTTATTTATTGCTAAGAAGGTTTCGTTCTCATGAAGATCTTAGAAAAATTTGGTTCTCAGATGAAAAAATGTTTTATTTAAGGCCACCTAAAATACTCAAAATAATAGGGTGTACACTGACGTACAATTTAAAAGAGAAATCCTATTAGAGCATCTTTTAATTGAAAAAAGTCATGTCTCAACACGTTTTATGCTATTATAAGTTTTTGTTATGAACGAATAAGTTCAAAAGTAAATATGTAATTAAAATTATTAATAGTTTTATTAAATACATAAATAAAAGTTTACCGCAGTAGGATTTGAACCTACGATCTGTACTTGCTAATACCTAACAACTTGCCATCAAGGTTCAAGCCCAATCGATTCAAACGTTGTGTTTATGTATGTAGAACGTGTAATTCAAATATATGAGTTACAACATTTTATATTAATGGAATGTGAATATCGCAAATTATAAAGCAACTTGACTAATATTAAATTATTATAAGTTTTGTTATGAAGTTTACAACAAAACAATTTAATATCATTCAAGTTGCTTTGGTATGTGCACTCTTGCGATATTGCAGGCTCACATTCCATTAATATAAGTAATTTGATTGTAATCACATTATATTTAGAATTTACGTCAGTTCTACGTATATAAAGACAAAGTTCGCATCGATGGGGGCTTGAACCTTGATGGCGTAGTTGGTTAGCGCGGTACTCTAGCAAAGTACAGGTCGTAGGTTCAAATCCTACTCCTAAACTTATTATTTATGTATTTAATAAAATTAATAATAATTTTTCATGTTTTATGCTGTTTGTGGCAGGTTACGTGCTGGGCAAATCCAACCTAATATTTGTTGATGCCAGAGTAAAACAATTCGTAAACATATCAACAACAAGTTTTGCCAGAAACTGAAGAAGTTTGTAACAATTACACTTTCCATCAAGACGGTGCTCCGTCGCACACAGAGTAAGGGTGTACTTGAAGGAAAATTGTCAGGCATATATTGACCCGAAGATGTGGCCACTTAACAGCCCAGAATTAAACCCTGTTAATTATTCAATTTGGTGAAATTTCAAACAAAATGTTTACGACGTAAAACAATTTGAAACCATCTAGCAGCTCAAAGAAGGATTGTAGTTTGTTTGGAACAATTTTGAACAGGGCACAATAAATGGTGCTATCAATTTATGGGGAAGTGGTAAACAATCATGGTGGCCACGTTCATAATATTCTGCTCTAAATTATAAACTATTTTGCTTTCTTTCTTACCTATATTATTTGTTAAAATGTATTATTTCCCTATATCATCTAAAAAATAATATTTCGCAAATACGACTAATCCGGATAATTTTGTCTTTACTGAAGTATTATGAATGAAGCGCACATCAGTTCAAACTTAGCTAAAGCAGGTTTCATTTGCAATGAACTTAAATGCAGAAAATAAAGACTAAATTTTATAAGCCCGGTCCTGTAAATGAATCCTTATCTTATGTAGTAACAGAAGTAAAGTACTGGTCGTATATTTTAGAATTAAAATAAGGTTACTGGGAAATCACGAGCAAAAATTTGATCAAAAGTCAATAAAGAGTTTTTGTAAGATTTTGAACCAATACCCAGTAACCTTAGTTTAATTATTTATATATATATATATATTGTATATATATGTATATATATATATATATATACAGGGTGAATCCTTAATGGCGCATAATATATAATCGCACCTAATTCTGCATAGAAAATAGAGTAATACGGTCTTATATCAATTTGCTATTAGATGAGCAGTTATTGACAGTCTTAAGTTGGATTCCAGATTGCTTATTGTGCTATATTTTTATGAAATAACAATTTTTTGCTGCAATAGTTTAATCAACAAAAATAATCACCGGTTTGTAATCGTAATCATCATAACTTTGGTTTACCTAGAATTTCCATCAGAAGTTTAAAGTTTCAATGCTTGAGTTTTACAAAAATGTTGCAACAATGTGCAATTCATATTTTAAATGAAACGTAGGCGTTTGCGTACTTGTTTCATATAATTTGATTTTTACTGACATTTCTATCACAATTTGCTAATCAAAGTACCGTGTTGAATTGTCTTCACCTTCTATATCTTCAGTTTAGTTTAATTTTGGTTTATTTGTGTTTTTTCACAGAATTTTGTTGTTTTTTGTACTGTGCTTCAGTTTTTCTGTAGATTCCCAAAATTTTAAGTAATTTAAAAATGCAAATAGCACATTAAAATTTAAACATTGCCATGAAAGTCTAGTGTGCCTGTGTGCGTTTTTTTTAAGGTAATATCAAGTGAGTTACTATGTAAATCACGGGCGGCTTACGTATAGGTTAGTACGACTTACCACTGTGTTGCTAAGTGTATCAAACTTTGATAAATAATTCTTCGGAAACTTGACACGCGTGTGCATCAGATATGTAGCATAGTTCAGGAAAACTGAACTGGATAAAGCTTAAATTTTGGAAACTTTTATTTAGTAACGCTTTTTACGAATTTGAAGATATCTGGGATTATTGCAAATGATAATAGAATTTAGCATCCCATTTTGAGAACGAAACATGGGTTTGGTTTGTTTACCAGTGATAGATTGGAGTTTCAAATTAAGGCTTGGCGCACACGTTGACATCGATAAATAGTGAAATCCCTTTTACTATAAAATTGTTATTTTGTATTGAAATGTAGTGCAAAAGAGCATATATTACAGGTTTAAAAACGTTTTGGTGACAGGCTCACGGAAATTTTTCGATAAACTTTTGGTCTTCAGATAAAGAATTTAGCTAGACACGATATTTGAAGGTTCAGTATCGAGAGGACATCAACGTAGAGGATATCGGTTACATTGATAACAATCAGGTTGTTTATATGTATAATGCAATTTTCCCGCTCGGCTCACGAAAATTCAGTTCGTTTTGGCGCGTGATAAACTTAATAAATTGATACAAATTCAATGTGTGAAAGATTTGTGCATCAGTCCTAGCTTAGATGTAGTGTTAAGTCCAGTAACTGCAGCCGGTGGAGGTACGAATCGCATTATCGTCCAAGGAGTTGTTTTCCCCGTCGACCTTGTTTAGGGATATTGAAGAGCTTCAACCAGCACGTGACTAAAATATCGTAAAGTGCATTTAGTCTAGAGGGACATTGCTAAGCGTCTTTAAAAGACGGGTTGAGTGTTAGAACCTAGTGGCTTTCCTTATTTTCGGATTAAAATCGTCTTTTATCCGGAGAAAATAAAACGTCAATTTCTAAACATTAAGACATACAGGCTCACGGCTCGCCAGTAACTAGAAAACTCGCTGTATATAGACCGATTGATTTAGTTTGTGTAATTATAACGTTCGTCTCTTAACACTATACATAAGTAGCTCGAGTATAAGATCGCGGTGTAAATAAGGTTTATGCAGCTATACTAACCAAGTGGTACCGAAATCAAACAGTTTATTTTGATTTAAATAACTTTCGCATACGTTTCGGTGTATCCAGTGAAAATCATTCGATCGTAATAACGGTCTCGGAGAGGCCGTAGAAGTTCAACCACCACCGTTCCGTAACCTAGAAGACCATTGTCACTGCACTACGGTAGGCAGCATAAAGAAAAGAGAGTAGCTCAGGAAGGTCACTGGTGTTTGACTGAGAATTAAGGTAAACACTATCGTTCATTTGTCTAGTAGCATTGTTGATCGTCCGAATAAATGTGTTTTCTATTATTGTGTGTATCGAATGGATACACACATGTATCTGAACCATTCACTTTATAAAATACATCCATCCACCGTTTAATTGTGTTACATTGTACATTGATTATTTCATCCTACTTACGTAATGCTTGAAAAGTTTCCAAAACCTTCGTTTTAGAAATAATTACAAATAAGTTGCTTTAGATTACAAAGGGGTTAATAGTCCCCACATTTCATGACATAATCCGACGAAATTTATAACATACATGTTTATTTATAATATATGATTGAATTAATGAACTGTAATAAAATACTTATCTTTTTTGGGATTTTTTAATGGTGTACCTTAAATTATTTAAAATGTTTTTTTTAATTTTTTAATTTTTTTAATTTTTTTTAATATTTCAAATTTGACAAAATTGTTTACTACATCTTTAACAATTTTTAACAAACATTAATACTGACGAAATTAACTGTAAGTGTTATCGAAACGTTTAGATTGCATAATTTAAAGTACACCATTAAAAAATCCCAAAAAAGATAAGTATTTTATTATGAGTGTTAATGGTGAAAGTTTACATTTTCATAATGAACTGTAAGTATTTTAGTTTAATGTGAAACAAACTGTGACCCTATTTTTTATCTGCCGTATAATTTACATTAGTATGAAGTTTATAAGTATGAGATATTTGTGATATGCAAGTATCTGCATGAGTTATTTTACTTATCTGCGAAGTTTGTTGGATTACACAATTTCATAGAGACAAAGTGCGAATATATTTTCAATATTCTTGTTTTGACAATAACATAACAATTACATAATATAATTATAAAATTATATATGTATATATATATATATATATATATATATATATATATATATATAATATTAACATAACATTATCGAACCAGTAGCACGTATTTATCTAGAAAATACGTGCAAATAGTATTTTGTAGCCTTTCAGGTATTAGTGCAATATCTGCAGGCCCGTGGGTCTACCTGTGATTACAATAAAGTGTAAGCGAGTTATTTGATTATTTAGATGAGCTGTGAATATTTGTAATTAGGCATTACAATCCCGATTGTGTTAATTTCAAATGATCTGGCGCTCATACGATTACGACAAACCCTCTAGTGTAACTTATGTATGAAAAGCTATCTTAATGCACAAAAAAAGTTTAATAATACACTCACCCCCGATCATTGAGCTCCGACATCCCTTAATTTGTCAGTTACCCTGTTCTACTACCATTTTCTACGTAACAAACTAAACGTTTTTGAGCAAAACAGTTACAGAATTTTTTGTTTAGCTTTCGATACAGAATCAGGTGGTATGCCTATCTGTAATTGTGGATTCGCTCTGTATATATAAGGGTAGTTCGAGAAAAACAATTTTTATTTTTCAGATTCCATTATCACTCGAAAGTTGCAGTTTGATATCCTCAATCCGAGAAAAATAATGAAAAAATTCACCTTCTGTTCGCGCATAAAGCTTAAAATTTGAAAAAAGTCAAAAACTTGAATTTTCATAAAAAAAATTATAATTATATTTCCGAATTATTTTATAACGCAACAGTCACATAATGACAGTATAGAGCGTAGCTTTTACCAAAAAAGGTTTCATATACCAAGTTCGCTAAAACAGCCAGAAAACGTCATTTTAGAGGGATCATTAAAATCTTTCCAGACATTTTACCGATGTTGTGCAGCTCTTAGTTCGTTTTAAAGCAATTTAAGCTACCCAGAACTCACCACGGAGAGGTGGCTGTACGCAGAGTTCTAACCACACCCTACCCACCCAATCATCCAATTGTAAGGGTGTGTTATTTACAATATTTGCATAATTTAAAGTTTGTATTAGATAATCTCAGTACTGATCAGCAACCAATTTGTAGGTGTCTAAGATTCCTCCAAAGTACCTGGCATTGTTTTGAATCGACTTTTCAAATAGAACGGTGGCATACCTGATTTTGAAACCATCTCTGCTTACTTCTCCACATACTTTAGGACAAGACTCTGTGACAAGCTTTACGATTCATTCAACGCTTTGTGTGTGGCAAGGAAATTTTGTTATTTGGAACTCTGGTAAAGCATTCGTTTTAATAAGATATTTCAGGCTCTCCGTTGATACATTGTTCAATATTGGAGGAGATGAAAGTTTGCACTTGGATTAATCAATCGGGTTAAATGTAATCGGAAGCTGCAAAACTGATGATCGGTGGTTGAAAACGCTGTTTTCCCTTTTGGTTCTTGTTCTCTTGCTTTTAGCAATCTCCGAAAGGCTAGCTACGGTACATAGATTCCCTTATCCTCTGCCATTGATATTAATATATTTTCATGGCACCTTATTTTGAAGATGTTGCAAGTAAATTTCATCGGACAATCTTTGCGATGAAAGGATAGGACTGTAAGTTTATTCTGACGCATCGTGTATATGCAGTATTTTGATAACGTATGGAACGTATTTTGAATGTAAATGAAGTGTTTTACGAAAAAAAATTTTTCTGTGTATGCAGCATGTAAGTTGGTGCAAATAACTTTTTTATGGTGAAAGAATTAAATTTGGTTGAAAATAATATTTTGGAAAAATTGATACGACGGATCTGGTAAAGGGCTACCTGTTTGCCACTGGTCTTTTGCTGCGGTGTATTAAAGAATTCGGCTTAAAGAAATAGTTGTAGACGTATGAGTGAGTAACATTATGCTATATTGATATTGTATTAATGTGCAGTAAGGAACATGTATGCCTATTTTTGTTTATTGAAATTTTGTTATATGGCGAAGTAATGGAAGGTTGATAGGTTAAATTGTGCGGAAAAAGAGATCACCCACATGCGAAATTTTCATAGAATGTTCTTATGGTCCAAATAATGTACAAAGGAAATATGACTACAGTTAATAGCTTTTCGGAGAGTTGTGAGTAAATTTACACAGTAAATTCAAGAGGGCTATGTTTTTCTTACGTTGGATATCGGTGGTTCCTTTTCGGGTTTCGACGCGTTAAAGAAATGCACGAAATACACAATTGTGATACGTAAACTTCGGCAACGTGGCGGGCAGAAGGTATAAAAAGGAGAGTTTAATAAGGGTGTAAGAGAGAACCGTTCGGTTAGAGCTTAAGTAAAGGTGGGTCACGCGCGTTTTTGAAGGGACCTTAGAATGGTCAGTGCTGAATTTTGTTTGTGAACATTTAGTTCAACAGTACGTATGTGAGCGACTGCAATAACCCAAAACGGGGATAAAATCATATAAATAAAAAAATTTAAGTGTGAATCGAAAGGAGATTATAGTTTTTCCTTGCAAAAGATTTAAAAGTGCAAAAGCAGATTTAAAAATAACACAGAAAATATATTGTTGACAGTGTTGAATAATAAAACGTGCGACGATAGTAATAAAAAGAAAGCTTGAAGTAAACCCTTAAGTAACAGAAATTAAGGTTGTCAATCCAGTTAAAAGGTCACCATTGACATTGAAGGAAGTATATGTGTACCATCGTTATTAATATCGATTGTATAAAGGAAACTAAGAATTTTAATATTTACGTGGAAGCAGTTATCGTGACAATCGTTTACGTTGAAGGGCAAACATTAAAGAAAAAGCCCATGTGAAACAAGCATGTGAACGACAGACATTTGCGTTCATTACTGAGTTTAGCGGCCGGTTATTCAGCAAGTACGACCGTCTTCCATGTTTAGTGCCAGTGTGAGTGCATAATCGAAGGATTACGATAACCAAATCATCTCCATATGGACACCTCGGATAAGGGATTACCTACTGTGATATGTAAGAAATAGTTTTAGATTTTGTTTAAAGGATAAATAATGAGATTATCTTTGAAATTCTTGCTTGCTAAGTTAATAATTTTTTATTATAAGTAAAAGGATAATCTGTTTCAATGTGTTTGGTATATAGGATTTTGGAGGAATCTTTAATCTATAAGAATAGATTTTGTTGTGCTGTTTGAAGTGCGTGTTTGTACATATTTACATTTGCCACTTGGTCAATATACACCCATTATCTAATTATGTTTATTGTGTCAGCTGAGATACAATTTTAGCATTAACCTGTGTAAAATTGTATAACGGGTTACATATATTGGTAGTTGAAGTGAACTTTGAATATTTTTGAGCTTAACGATTGATCTGAAAATGCTTTGGCAGTTAGCCAAATACAGTACATGAATAACAGAATATTTTTATTAAATATACATTACAGATTGGAGGTATTAAAATTCAAACTTATTGATGAATATTTAAATGCGATTTTTAAAGAGAAAGTATTCAGAAAAGATAATGATATTATTTATGATAAAAGCACTGATCGATACGTATTAAATTTTCCAGCAACTAACGAATGTTTTGTTTATATAAAAATTATTAAACCTGCATTTTATTTTGATTTTTCTAAATTGGGTAATATTATTGGGTTTAGAATTTTAGAATAGTTAGAAACATAAATTTATATGTATACGAGGGATACTTAGAAAGTATTTAAGTTAACGTTTTATGATTTGAATTTTTATGTTTACGGGTGTAATCAATAAGTTTACGACGACCCGTTATATTTCAAAATTTTATTAAGCTTTTGGATAAATTTCTTTTCAAGTGTGGGCGAACTTTAGTAGTGAATGGTTTTACTGAGTAGGCTGTAATTCTGTTTTCTACAGTCAGATAGGATTAATTTAACATGCCGCCTAAGACTATTTATTTTAGAAAAATTTAGGACTGTGGTGGCGCCTAGAGACAATTTTTCCTGGACTGAGCATTGTGAGTTGTAGGTTTATGGTAAGTGTAAGGTGTTTGAAATTACCTTTCAATGATTTCACTCCTTATATCGAACCCGCCCATGTCCATATAAGTTTGGCAACACGCTTACTTCGGTAAGCCTGCACGTCGCCTAGTGCGGTTTGGACGTGTAACAGGACAAACAATAATATTTCCTATTAACCCTGCCCACACATTAATTTTGAATTCATGTTGAAAATATCAAACTTTGATTGCATGCTGATTTTCGTCTGCATAAAGGCGTACGTTATGAAAATTGGTTAGCCCTGTTATTGTGAAACACGCTTGATCGGCGAACAAAATATTTTCTCTTTGCACATTGATACATCGACAAAAAACTAATAGCACTTCAGGATCAATGCCTAAAATGCCATGGACTGGCTGCTTGTGGTATTTATGTAGCAGCTGTTCTCTAAGTGTTCTAATAATGGCAGTTTTAGACAGTCTTATTTCACTGTATAAGCGTCCTGTACTTAGGTCCGGATCTTCTTCATTACGGTCTAAAATGTCTTCTTCAATTTCATGATTTTTTACCAAACGCAGCCTAATAACGATTATTTAATTTTGTAATCTTTTTTTAAATTAATGTTTACCTTCAATAATCAGCAATTTCAGGAGCTAAGCGACCGGTTTCTCGAAGACGTCTCTCCACTGCTGCAAATGTTGGATGACTTGGTGTATGACGATTTGGAAACCGTTCAGAGTAAACTCTGACACACTCTCGACTATTTCCTTAACAATATCCAAAAACTAATAACATATCGGTATTTTCTGCATTGGTATATTCCCGGCCATGACGAAAATTTAGAAAGAAAATTTAAGTTTTTTAAATTATTAATTATTAAGAAAATTTAGTAGTGTCAAAGAAGGAAAAAACATTTACGTTTCCCAAAGTCTTTAGAAAGAATTGCAATACCTCGTAATAGCTTTCCACTTACTTTGACAATTTATTTTGGAGTCATCAGCTTCAGATGCGTCTTTCTCGGAAATGGTTTCTTTTAGCGACTTAAATAAAGTACACCTTTCTTTACTGGAAAAGATAGGGAAAAAGAGCCCAAAATGACATACACCGTGGCCCAAAAAAGTTATAGTGATTTTATGGTCTCCTAATCGTCGCTTGGGACGCTCTCTAGAAGATGTTTACAATTTTTAGTTTTTCATCCCAAGAAACCTATGTATATCAAATTTTGTGAATTTAACTCGAATTAGTCGAAAGATATTAAAGAAAATGTGATTTATTTGTTCATCTTTGACACCCTGTAGCTCGGTTATTATCAACTTTTGGGACTAAAGTAAGATTAGTTAAATCGACTTATTTTGAGATGTACTCTTTGTGGAAGAGTGTTGTAAAGACCTTTCCTGGACACACTTTGTATATAAGTGACTTAATTATAACAAAATTGAATTAGAGGAGAAAATAATTTTTATAGAAATATTTGTTTTGAAGCAAAAAAAAAAAAATTGGAAGAAAACACGGGCATTGTTGTCTTAGATGCTGATAAACGATAACTTGCCGTAATTTTAAATAAACAAGAATATAAGTCACAAGCATATGAACATGTATCAGACACAAAAACTTATACTAAACTTAAACGAAATCCACTTAACAAAATGATTAGGAAGAACTAGGGTAATTCGGAATTTTTTTTGTGAATATGAAAGAAAAGTTTGGTATAATGTATAAATATTATTTTAGATTATATATTGGCCATTCTGGTCCAATACATTTTGACATCTTTCTGGCAGTAGCATGATTCCACGCTCAAAAAATGTTTGCTCTTTGCTGGCAAAAAAACTGATCTAGGCAATTTTTGACCTCCCCATTCGAAGTAAAGGTTTTACCGTCTAAAAAATTTTGCAGTGACCGAAGGTGCCAGATCTGTTGAATATGATGGGTGTGGCAGTGTATCCCATTTAAGCTGTAAAAGCTTTTGGTGAGTTACCAAACTTGTATGAGGTCTTGCATTGTCTTGGTGGAACACTACACTTTTCTGCTGATTAATTCTGGCCTTTTCTGTTGAAGTGCATCATTCAGTTTGTCCAGCTGATGACAGTAAACTTCCAAATTAATTGTTGTGTTATCCGGAAACAGCTAAATAAAACGATTCCTTTGAAATTCCACCAAACAGACAGCAGCACCTTTTTTGATGGATATTTGCTTTCGAAATGCTTTGAACCGGTTCATCTGTTTTGCTCTATGATCTCTTGCGTTTGAGATTGTTATACACAACCCCTTTTTCGTCCCCAGTAATGATGTGCTTCAAAAATAGATTATTTTCGTGACGTTTGAGAAGCGAATCGCAGACGTCAATGCAAAGACTCAAATTTCTCTCCGTGGGAACCCACATATCAAGCTTCGAGGTTAAACTTAGGCGTTTCAAGTGATCATAAACAGTTGAATTTGATAAATTTAACCTCTAATCGATCACACGTGTTGTTATTCGCCGGTTTGCATCAACTAATGCCTTTATTGTATCTTTATCAGCTTCAACCGGCCTTCCAGAATGTGGTGCACCTTCGACATCAAAATTGCAGGATCGAAATTTTGCAAACCAGTTCTAGCACTGGCCTACTGTCAATTAATCTTCTCCATACACATCGGTTAATTTCTTTCTCGTTTGAACATCATTTTTACCTTTTCCATAGTAAAAAAGTAGAATATGACGGAAATGCTTCTTTTTGCTCTCCATATTTAAAAGGCCACCAAACAAAAAATACTGCGTTGAATCAATAGCACTTTTTCACTGCTATATCAGCTGTTAAAACATATAATGAGTATGCGGCTTAAGTGTGAAGTTGGGTGCGAAACAATACAATTAAATCTTCTGTCGGGAAGAAACGAAATTACTTTCCGAACAACCTTACATATTTTAGTTCAAAATTGGTATGACGAAGGTAATATAATATAATATAATAGAATATAATAATTTAAAAACAAAATACTTCTTTAACTTTCTACCAAAAATACGTAAAGAAAATCGGCCATTCCACCCTATTACTACATGTAATTTATAATTTATCAAAATTTTTGTCCCACATAGTCTCCAACATTGTTTTACAACAATTTTAAAAAACTAAACAAAACTACAAGTGCAGTTTAACCACTCTCAAAAATAAAAAAAATCTTTATTTTATAAATCTGGAGCTAAATATGGAATAAAGCCAGCTTTTGAGTCACAAAATAAAGTGATTCTGTAACCTTGTAATATTGGGACTCCATTACAACCTTTAATAAGTCGTATTATTCAGTACAAACCCGGTACGAGAATTAACCCAAAAATTACATTTATTTGATTATGAGAACACTAAAACTTTAGATATTAAGAACAATTCTTATAATTTTTGGTAACAATGTGCATAAAAGTATGTAATAGTAAAACCGATTTAGAGAAGTTACCTCTTGGTGTGTACTAATGTATAACGGTTTTGACATTTATTTTGTACTAAGTAGTAGTAGGTACTTGAGGACAAAAAATGGTGGAGTGCAGTATTAAAAGACTTTTCGGCAGCCCAACCCTAGTGTGAGAGTGGTGACGTGACCCGGTCAAAGTCCAATTATTTTAATTTATGTCATTATGTTAAATTCCGCCGCCATTTTGTTTTTAATTATGAGTCATAATTAAACTCCTCCGCCATTTTGTTTTTAATTCTGAGTCATAATTAAATTGTACCACAACCCTATTGTTTTAATCATGAGTTGTAACTAACTTCCGCCGCCATTTTGTTTTTAATTATGAGTCAATAAAATTTTGTCGTTCATTTTGCCATCGGCAGTTCTTGTTTTGCAGGGAAATTTAAAGTAGTATTCCAAGATTGTTTTATTTTTGTAATTGGCGGGAAATTTGAAATTGTATTCTAATATTCACCCTAAAATTTTACAGCCACATTGTTTTTAATTATGAGCCATAATTAAACTCCTCTGCCATTTTTTAAATTATGAGTCATAATTAAACTCCTCGGCCTTTTTGTTTTTAATTATGGGCCATAATCAAATTACGCCACTACCCTTTTGTTTTTAATTAAACTCCAAATTGATTTAACTTACAGCTTGCAAAGCCAACTCTCAATTCAAAATTACTGGCTTGATTTAGCTTACAGCGTGCAAAAAAGCAACCTTAGGAAAACACTAGCACAAACACATACACAGACACATACATATATACACACGTACACATACACACACACACACACACATACACACACAACACACACACACACACACACACACACACACACATACACACACACATACACACCCACACATACACACTCACACGCACATACACACACACACACACACACACACACACACACACACACACACACACACACACACACACACACACACACACACACACACACACACACACACACTCACACACAGATACACACCAACATGTCTTATTCGGCATTGCTGTCAATATACGAACAATTTTAGGTTAGGTCGATACATGTACAATATTAGGTTAGACTCATACACGTTAAATTTTAAATACGCGTACAAGATTAGGTTAAATTGATAAATGCACGGTTTTAGGTTAGGTGAATGCTTGAGCGCGAGCATTGATCTAACCTAAAACCGTGCGTCGTATATTGACAGCGATGCCGAAGGCTATCTCAAAACGCGTGTTAAGGAGTGTGTGCGTGGGTGCGTGCGTGTGTGTGTGCGTTGGCGGGTGTGTATTTGTGTGTACGCGCGTGCGTGTGTGTGTGTTTGTGTGTGTGGGTGTGTGTGTTTGTGTGTTTGTCTTTGTGTTTGTATTCGTGTTTCTGAAGATTGGATTCTTTCAAGCTGTAGGCTAAATAAAACCGATATTTTTTAATTGAGAGTTGGTTTTGCAAGCTGTAAGTTAAATCAATTTGGTATGAAATGTACCATCAAAATTGCAAATGAAAATCGACTTATCTATCTGTAATTTATGTAATTTAAAGGTCTGGTTGTCTTTGACGTAATTATGTAATTACTGCGTTTTTTCGAAAATTCCCTAAAGATATTTGCATAGTGAAAGTTGTTTATTGTGGTTACATAACTGGGATATCCAGAAAATAATTACTTTATATTGACGACTGCTGGAAACCGTTAAATACTTTCTATTGTTCATTTATAAATGAAACGCCGAAAGTGAATGTGCCGAAAGTGTAAGCATAGGCTTTTAATTTAAAGGCAATTTAACTGTAAAACGTATTTTTATCACTGTATGCAAAACGTGGCAATAGTGTTACAAGCTAATTTGATGGTCGTATATTAGCAATGTAGAAAGTTACCTCATCAGGCTGGTATAGGAACGTGTGCGTGCGTGTGTGCTGCGTGCTTGTTGGCGTGTGAACAAGCATGTGTGTGCAAGCGTGCGGGCGTGCGTGCGTGGTTGTGTGTGTGTTCGTGCTTGTGTCTTTTTCAAGGTTGGTTTTTGCACGCTGAAGCTAACACAAGCCGGAATGCTTTACACACTGTAAGTTAAATCAATTTGGTATTTAATTATGACTCATAATCAAAAACAAAAGAGTAGTGGCGCAATTTGATTATGGCATAATTAAAAAACAAATATGCCGAGGAGTTTAATTATGAATCATAATAAAAACAAAAGGGATGAGGAATTTTAGGGTGATTATTAGAACCTAATTTATAATTTCCCGCCAATTACATAAATAAAGCAATTTTATTAGAATATTATTTCAAATTTCCCTCCAAACCAAGAACTGCCATTGGGCAAAGCGGCAGACAAACTGTAATTATGACTCATAATTAAAAACAAAAGGGTTGTGATGGTGAAATTTAATTATGACATAATTAAAAACAAAATGGCGGCGAAACTCATAAATAAAACAAAAGGGTTGTGGTACAATTTAGTTATGGCTCATAATTAAAAACTAAATGGCGTAGGAGTTTAACTATGACTCATAATTTAAAACAAAATTGCGGCAGAACTTAATTATGACGTCATAATTAAAATAATTAAACTTTGACTGGATTACGTGACCACCGCATACCCCTTACACCAGGGTTGTGCTGCCAAAAAGCTATTAATACTCCACCCCACTCCTCTGACCCCAGGATTGGGCTGCCAAAAGGTCCTTAATATGGCCCGAAGTAGCCCCGTTAGGGGTGAAAATGCCATCAATGGGTTGAAAATGGCTCCCGAAAAGAAGCAAATCCCATACTCACCCCAACCTCCAAGCCTTCCCCAAACCACTTTCTGTCCTATGCCCAACCCACCAAATTTATTGTTCTCAAGTGCCCTCATTCTACTAGTAATTTTTGTTAAGAAGTATGAGATTATTTTTGTTGTAATGTTACACTGATGATTATATTATATATATATATATATATATATATATATATATATATATATATATATATATATATATATATATATATGCATATTGGGTGATTTACGTAGACAATGCATTAGAGGTTTCTCGACTTTCAGTTGGATTATAAACTTGAAATTAGGTATGCTGTCGGTTATGCGTAAAGTTTAGTCAACCCAAGTTATATTCACTTATATATTATAGTTTTTGACATATGTCTTTTTTTGTGTAAAAAATGATTGCTGTAATAGCTTTCGAAAAGATTTTTATCTCGCAAATCGTTCTAAGTTAGGAAACGAAATTTGTGTAGCTGAAAGTCCAGGCTAAGTCTTGATGTTCAATCGATGGTTCCATTTTGTTGGATATGGGTGTAGGCAATTTTACATACCACATTTAAAAATTGCTAAAAACTTCATTTTTATCTTCCTACCTACACATACATATATAGGTAAAGAAGGTTATGCAATCGACTTTCTTTTCACTAATGCTAAATTCACTTATTAGTTTATTTTACGTTTGACAAAGTTTCTTTGTGATTGTATGTGTGTGTGTGTGTGTGGGTGGGGGCAACTCTGGATACTAAATTGACATACTTGTTCGATGACCGTTGGTGGAGAAATCGAGGACCATTTCTGTGGCGCGTAAAATCTCCAGATCTTACATCTTTAGACTTTTATATTTGGGGATACGCTAAAATATTTGATCTATTCTTTACCAGTTCGCAATATAGATGATTTGAGACGTAGAATAATACAAACTATTGACAGTCTAGATTCCAACGAAATCAGAAGTGCTATGAAAGTAAAATGAGTGTTTGAACAACAATGATAGTCCTATTGAATATTTACCCCCTGAAGGGTTGGCAAATACGAGCGCATACAGTGTTCTGATTGGTTGGTCTGGGGGTAGGCCATGTGATTCTGATTAACCCATTGACTCCTCCCCCTGGTTTACGGTTGGTTGCGGGGGTGGCTTGTAGGCCATTTTGATTGGAAGTTCCACCACCCAGTCTCCGTACTGTGATTGGAGGATTAAGTCTCTGCATTCTGATTGGTTGTGGTGGGAAATTTGAATTCTAATAAGGGGCCTTAATGCTAACATGTAAGGCAAGTATAGGACTTCGCAACTTGAATTTGTATTTAAGTGTCGGCATTCTGCTTGGATATGGCGGGAAATTTGAATTTGTATTCTAATAAAGGGTCCTAATGCTAACTTGTAAGACAATTAAAGGTTTTTGGAACTTGGTCTCGGGGTCTTCGCCCTACTTGTCGTGGGCGGCTTGCCCCAAAATTTGAATTTGTTAGTGTCACCATCTAGTTGTGTATAGACTAATAAATGTTTTCTGTAATATAACTGGCGCCTCCTACCGGTATATTTTAAAAGTACATACAAGACCCTGTAATGGTAACGCCGGGAAATTTGAAATAAGGGGTCTAATACTAACTCTTAAGGTAGGACGTATGCATCTGGATCTCAACACACTGTTGTTACGTACAATATATTTTGGTTTTAATCATAATTAAATTTATAAATAAAAAATATAAAGGGTTTTAATCATTTATTATAAGTACTAATATTTTGAGGTTTAAAACTAATGAATGTCTTCGGTAATAGGGGCTGGCGGTATTGGAAATGGAAAAATGCTCATTAAAATATTTTACATACAAGATCTGCCTTAGCGCGAAATGGGGCTTAGATTTATAAGCAAGCCTGAAAGCCCTAAGTCGTTATTAATCTGTTTTAACTATGAGTTTTAATTAAATTTTGACAGCCATTTTGTTTTGGCGTGGAATTTGAAATTGGCTTTTGTCAAAAGCGAGAAGTTAATCAAATCAATCGATTGACCAATAAAATCAGCCGAAGCATATCAAACCAAATCAATCAATCTCGATCATATCAAATCTAACAATCACAATCAATCAAAGCAATTAACCAAATCTGTCAAATCAATCAACCTCAATACAATCAAACAAGAGACTGAGCACCTAGCAATTCTTCATAACCTCCAGGTAACGATTCTCCCACTGTATATACCTAGCTCCTATGAGCGACCACTTACTCTGTAGATAAGGTTAACCGACGCTTAGAGCTGAGACTCTCCCTGAACGTCAGGGCACCGACGTGGGCAAACAGTTGATCATAAGCAAATAAATTTCAAACAGATCAATCTCAACCAATCAAACCCTAATTTACAGCTTACAATTCAAAAATACTACTTTGGCTTAAGCGGTTTGCTAAAACCAAGCACAATTCGAAAATATATAAGATAGGTTTCGGCATTACTGTCAATATACGAGCATCAAATTAGCTTGTAACACTATTGCCGGGTTTTGCACACAGTGCTAAAAATACATTTTACAGTGAAATTAGTTAAAAATGCCTATACAATAACAAATATATAACGAAACTCGAAATCAGACCACTATATTATTTTATATACAGGGAATGTCTTGATGCAAATACCTCTGACAAAAAGAGCCCTAGTTTTGTAAACAAGATTGAACGCACTATCTTGATTTGAAAACGGGCAAATACCCCGGGGGTAAATAAACAAGCTGACGACTTTCATTTACAATTTTGATAATACACGACCATTTTGAAACTACCACCGATTTCATTTGGTAAGGCAGCTATAGGACAATGTTTTATTTTACCCACGCTAATCATTACAATTAAACAACCATAATAACAATAATATCGCTCAAATTAACGTGTACACTATAGTCGAGTTTTGCCTACAGTGATAAAAGTACGTTTTACAGTTAAATCAGTTAAACTGCCTATACAATAACCAAAATAACCAAAATTGAAATCGGGCCTCTAGCAATTAAATAAATTAAATAAAATAAGGGGTAAGGGTTAAAATAAAAACCGAGCACTTAACAGGGATAATAGTATTGGAAGAACGCCTTGACGGGGTAAACTGCGGCTTACAATCACAACATACACTTTAGGCGTCTTGGTTATAACTGAATAATATAAAGTACTTAGAGTCTTCCAGCAATCATTATTGTAAAGTAATTATTTGTTGCATTTCCCCAGTTATGTAACCACAATAACAAAGTGAAAAAGTTAAATAGATTCGGATTATATGATGTTCACGTTCTTTGCGCGTGACAAAAAATCCCTCCAATTAGATCACACTTATCTTTAAAAGCAGACTTGTTTGTTTGTGACATCATCTAGTGGTGTATTTTTAAAGTAATGTTTTCTGTAATGGAAGTTGATCGTGGCTTTACCTAGTAGTATAAAAGCAGATTCGCTTGTTTGCGACGCCGACTAGTGATGTATTTTTAAACTAGCGAATATTTTCTGTAATAAAAGTTGATCGTGCTCGCCTACATTTTGCTTCAAAAACAGACTCCAATTCAATTGAATTAAGCTACAACTTGCAAAAGCTAACCTCAACTCAAAAAATACTAACTCCTGACAATACTAACCCTAAGCCGTAACTAAAATCAGTAATGCATACTAACTCATAAGACACAGTCTGGCAATTCGATTAATTAATCAAATCAATTGTTTTGCCTAACAACACTGTAGACGATTTAATGAGTCATAAGTGTTAAATGGCTGTTATTAATTTCGCCCTTACCCTTAGACGAGAAGTTTGTTTTTGTTTTGGGTTAAATCGAGTAAGGCTGACAAGCTGATTTCAAATCAGTCAAAAAATCCCTCCAATTAGATTACACTTATGTTTAAAAGCAGACTTGATTGTTTGTGACGTCATCTAGTGGTGTATTTTTAAACTAGTACACATTTTCTGTAATGGAAGTTGATCGTGGTTTTACCTAGCAGTATTAAAGCAGATTTGATTGTTTGCGACGCCAGCTAGTGATGCATCTTTAAACTAGCGAATATTTTCTGTAATAAAACTTGATCGTGCTCGCCTCTCTCATCTTCCCCGCCTCTCTCACTGGTATCTCTCGTCACTCTCGCATCTCTCGTTTCCCTCGTCTCTATCGTTTCTAGCGCTTCTATAATCTCTCTCGTTTCGCTCGTCTCTCGTCTCTCCCGTTTCTCTCGTTTTAGGTTAGGTCAATTCACGCACGTATTAGGTTAGGTTAATACACGTAAAATTTTAGGTTAGGTCAATACACGAACAACCAGGGCACTGAGACTGGACTACAAATTGGCCTACAAGCCACGCCCCGCAACCAATCAGAAACCAGCATCCTAGGATGGGTTTAATCTATTAAAAATGATGCAAAGGTGTCGACTCTACGATTTGATTTAAAAACTATATTATTAATACTTGTTGAATAATTATTATGTTTTAGTTAAGTCTAAACAGTTTTGTAATTTCTTTTTTGAAATTATTAGTAAAATCAGTCAAATATGTTCCTTTTGAATCTTATTGTTTTTGATTGAAATTTATTAAATCCCTCATTTCTCTAGGTGTATTAAAAATGTTTAAAAGCTTTTTCTACTACAAAATGTAAAAAAATACACGTTAACAATCAGGAAGACAATTAGACATTTAATGGTTCGACAGAGAAAGTGTATAGAAGCACGTGGCTTTGCTTTTGAAAATATCTTGTAATCAGTAATTTTTCGTTTTTACTTTGTTTAAATGATTAATAATGTATAATTTTTTGTAGTTTTTTGTTAGTTTTTCCTTGTAGAAGTAAAAATTAATTTAAACACTTCTTGGAATTAGATCAAATAAACATTATATGCTGCATTTATATACAGGGTGATCTTACACTAATGGCCACATACGTTGGATACACTTTGTAAGCCGGCCCTGGAAATCGAATAAAATGATTATTATAAAAATGGAAATATACTTAGTACTTATTTTCAGTTAATGTTTTAGATTAAATGTTTCTTATTTAAAATTTATAAAATAATTTCAATTTATTAAACTTGATTTTTTAAATAAAAACAGAATGGGGAAAATGTGAACTACATTAGATTTGTTACCCATCATATTTAATGATCGCGTGTGAGAATTAAGTAGGAATAGCAGAACTTCGCACCAAAATATGAAATCAATCAAATCAACATTGACAAAGTTATGGCGTAGAGTATTTTTAGTCAAAACTCAACTCGTTCTGTAGATTATTAAGCAAGAAGAGTAGACATTTTTAAAGGCTCCTTTTATGTTTCCTTTAGAGGTCTCCATACGTGGTCGAACTGTGTACAGTTCCTGATGACTCACCCTATATATATATATATATATATATATATATATATATATATATATATATATATATATATATATATATATATATATATATATATATATATATATATATATATATATATATATATATTATATATATATATATATATATATATATATATATATATATATATATATATATATATATACAGGGTGGGGCATCGTATACGCCACGGGGTTTCTATAGGAACCTATTGGAATTTTTTAATTCTTTTTCTTAGAGCATATACAGGGTGTTTAAGAGCACAATTTAAAAATAATTTCAACTATACAGGGTGTTTACAAAAAGGCGCCATATCAAACTTATATATTTTTTAATGGAACACCCTGTACATTATATGTTTTTTGGAATCTATGAATAAAATAAAGGCAAGTTGCAATAGAATTCCCTATACCTAAAACCTACCACTTCAAAGTTATTTAATGATTTTTGACATTACAGGCTTGAATTCAAACTTTATTTTTGTCACGTTAATTATTATTGAAACAGCGTAGCCTTTATCAGTACTTCGCAAAAGGGTTGTTGTGTAAGACAGCATTAAATTTTTGTTAAGAAAATATACAGGGCACTCAAAAATCAAGTGTCAAGTGCAGATACCTAACATACCAAATAACTGCCTTATTTTAAATAGCACACCCTGTATTTAATAATCAAATTTGTAAAATTTTATAACCTATCAAATTATATTAGGGTTCCGTATACCTAAGTCTAACAGTCTTTGAATTATTTTGATTTCTTTGTATTTTAAATATTACATATAATTTTTCATTATTAAAATGAAATACAAGATGACACCTTTTTTATTATGTAGGGTAAATAAAACTTATCACAACTACTAATTGAAAAAAAATACGGAATATTAATAAAACATGGAAATAATTCGCGTATAGAATTATACATAAAAAATAATTACTACCACAAACACATGCTTCTACTTTAATAAATGTCCGAAGTGGCGTGCATCTTAATTAATACAAAGGCGTATTCTGTCTTGGAAAGACCTCTTTACATTTAATAACATTTGAGGTGTTGTTGCTTCAAAGGAATTGCGTATACTTGCCTTCATATCATCAGGTGTAGTCGGAGGTACTTTACAAACAATACCTTTTATGTGGCTCCATAAAAAAAATAGTCATATCTGCGGATCTTGCCAGCAAATTTTGTGGTCCTCCCCGTCCTATCCATTTATTAGTGAAAGTACCATTGAAATATTCTCGGACTTCAAAATGTGCCGGAGCATATTCTTTTTATGAACACCCTATATAGTTGAAATAATTTTGAAATTGTGCTCCTAAACACCCTGTGCATACTCTAAGAAAAAAGAATAACAAAATTCCAATAGGCTCCTATAGAAATTCCGTGGCGTATACGGTGCGCACCCAGTATATATATATATATATATATATATATATATATATATATATATATATATATATATATAAATCGTAATACTAAATAAAAATATGGTTGCCAGCAAAGCGAGAAAGTTGCTTATAAATTAATGATATTATTAAAACAGCCAAATTATGAGTTTTTACCATTTCCGTTGCGAGATCACTGATATCAATTTTTTTAATTATAAAAATTAATTAATTAAAAATTGAAACCAATTTCCTTCACTTATTACTGTATAATATACAAAATCGACTGATAGTTTTGGTACTTTTGTCAGAAGTTTTGTGGCAAAATGAAGTCCCTGGTTTACTTAACATTTTTTGTAACCTTTGGGCTTTTAGTGTTCGGTACGTTTGTAAAAAATATTTGAAAACTTCGATTTTATTCTGTTCTCTGTTTCAGATGGTGTACACGGTGGGGTAAGATTTTTGATATAGGAATATCAACATCAATCTTGTTTGCATCAATTACTCATTATATTTCTGTATAGGGTATTTCTCCTATTAGTCAGGGGAAACATCATGGGCATGATCACAATAATCATGGCGAAAATGGGAAACCTCAGTGGCGTAATGAACACCATAGATTAGAAAATCCTTTTCGTTCTAGTGGGCACCAGAGTGATGGAAGATGGCTTAACAGAGCACATGAATATAAAGAAGAATATACTGACCGTCCACATTTGCAACAGAATAACTTTGGAAGCGTATGGAATAATAACTGGGGATGGGTAAGCATAAAATAGGAATAACTTTTAATGCGCCTTTTATTCTTAATTAATATTAATTGCTCTGTTCTTAGCGCCCTACACACCAAGCTGGACTTGAACTTGCGACATCTCGTCCACATTGGCTTCATGAGTCCGGTAAATGGGATCTGATAGAAAACGAATTTGCAAAAGTGAGCCTAATTTTAATTTCGATAATTACAGACTAACGTGAAATTGCAGCAATTTTCTCATTCAGCTGAAAATAAATTAACCACCATGGGATATAAACAAGAACATACCGAACGACCACATTTGCAACAGAATAACCTTGAAGGCGTATGGAATAATAAGTGGGGATTGGTAAGCAGAAAATAAGAATAAACATTTAATGCGCCTATTATTCTTAATTAATATTAATTGTTCTATTCTTAGCGCCCTACAAACCAAGCTGGACTTGAACGTGCGCCATCTCATCCTAATTGGCATCATAAGTTCGATACATGGGATCTAAACCAAAACGAAT
>JARFJB010000013.1:87500-172500 GCA_036346205.1 Vesta saturnalis | reverse complement strand
TCCACTTTGGTAGCATAAACTAACGACTTCATCCATCCCCAAAGGCAAAAATCGAGGGGAGTGAGATCCGGTGATCTCGGTGGCCAAGGAAGCGGACCGCCTCTGCCAATCCAAAGATCATCGAAAGTGGTATTCAGAAAATTTCGTACATTATTTGAGTAGTGAGGAGGCGCTCCATCATGTTGGAAGATAATTCGTTGTCGAATATTTAAAGGTGCTTCGTCCAATATTTCTTCTAAATGGTCTTCTAAAAAACGTAAATATCCTTGTCCAGTAAGGCGCGCATCTAATACGAAAGGACCGATTAATTGATCATTTAGAATACCGCACCAAACGTTAATGCTAAATCGATGTTGGAAATTGTGTTCTATCGTAGCATGGGGATTTTCGTCCGACCATCGATGATTATTGTGGCAATTGTTAATTCCATCTCGCGTAAATTGAGCTTCATCCGACCACAAAATGTCTTTACACAATCTTCTGTTTTCACGAATCCAATGACAAAATTGTAGCCTTAAAGGATAATCGCCTTCGTGGAGATTTTGTACTTTTTGCAAATGATAAGCGTTCAAACCTCGTTGCTTAAGTGTTTTCCAAGCCATTGTTTGTGGTATTTCAAATTGGATCGCGATGCGCCTTGTGCTTATCTCTGGATTTTCGTCTATCACATCCAGAATATCTTCTTCAAGTCCAACAGCGATTCCGTGTTCTCTTTCAGAAACAATACTTGCACTTGGAAATGTCCCAGTTTCGCCGGCATGTGTAAAAACAGTTTGAAATACTCGCTTGTTAGGAACTCTTCGA
Organism: Vesta saturnalis; assembly: GCA_036346205.1. Classification (NCBI taxonomy): domain Eukaryota; kingdom Metazoa; phylum Arthropoda; class Insecta; order Coleoptera; family Lampyridae; genus Vesta; species Vesta saturnalis. Next base: position 171,696 of record JARFJB010000013.1, on the reverse strand, counting down.
TTCGGAAAACGACGTCGATACTCCTCCACTGCACGAACATTGCTACCATTACAGAACCCATTAACAAATATCATATCGGCATATTCTTTATGACTAAATTTGTGGGGCATTTTTACAACTTCATAAAACTAATGTTGAACAACTGTCACTTTAACAACTAACTGTCAGTTTTCATTTCAGTTGCCTACTTTCACCTAATTACACATAAGTTCTGGTTGCGTAATCCAGAAAGTCAACTCTTAAAAATAAATACCCTGTTAGGGAATTTTGCAAATATTGGCGATAGTGAGAACGTTCTTGGTGAGAATTTATTAGCCGCCAAATTTAAAGTTACTAAAAGGGCAATAATTATTTTAAAAGTTTCCTTTCTGGATTTCGCTCTCAGAATTACGTGCATAAGGTCAATACATCAACGTACTTCGTAATAGGCAAAAATTGATGAGATTTGACATTTTAAGAAAAAGTCAATTATCCCTGAAACAAATGAAAATCGGACATATGAGTTTATTTTACTTATTTTGGCTTCCTCGACATATCTTTAAAATATTGCCACTTCCTCATGAATCACCCTGTATATATATATATATATATATATATATATATATATATATATATATATATATATATATATATATATATATATATATATATATATATATATATATATATTGTATGTATAACGTTTTTGTTCTGAAACTCTACATTAATTTCGTAATTCTAGGCAAATACAGTTATACCTGAATCCTCAGCAACCGCCATCCAAGAATTGGTAAGCACAAAATTAATTCTAATGTAACCTATTAGTTCTGACATGCACAACCAATTACCTTTAGTTCACGACAAGCAATCCGAAATCTGAATCGATATATATATATATATATATATATATATATATATATATATATATATATATATATATAACGTTTTTGTTCCAAAACACTACATTAATTTCGTAATTTTAGGTAAATACAGTTATTCCTGAATACTCAGCAGCCTCTAACCAGGAATTGGTAAGCACAAATTTCATTCTAATGTAACCTGTTAATACTAAGTGGCATGCACTATCACTAACATTTATTTCACGACAAGCAATCCAGAACTTAAACCTACTACTTTAAATCCTTCTTCGACAGCATCCAACCTTGAAAGATTATGTATAACTTTGTTTACTAGCACGTCTAATTTTAATTGAAATAATTACACGTTTTTCTAAATTATAGCAATTTACTTAATAAAAATGATAATAATTTATACTTTTAGGTAACTACAGTAATTCCTGAATCTCTAACAGTATCTCACCCGGAATCGGTAAGTATAAATTTAATTCTTAATTTTTAATAAATTAGTATCATAATTGTTTTTTATGCTTAGTATGCCGAACAACCTGAACAATTTCCTTATTCGCCCGAATTAGCCGCAATGAGTTATGATTTTTTCACTCACTTCTACCCACTTTGGCTTAATAACGAACATAGATGGAATTTCAATCACGGATGGGTAAGCATCAAATTAATTCTTCATGTTGCTAATTATTTTTATGACAAGTCCAATCACTTACTTAATTTGTAGCGTACTACAAGCAAGCCTGAGGATTTAGATGAAGTAGTAAGCAAGAATTCCTGAATCTTCAACAGTCGCCAATTAAACCAGCATATAGTAGGTTTATTAGTATAGGGCATAAGCTGGTAAATAATCATTAACTAGCTTTCTTTAATTTGCATAAAAATCAATAACTAATATGTTTTTGTATAGTGATAACATAACATTAGATTTTCAATTAAAATAGTAGTTATGTGCACGTAGTTATGGCTTTCTGTGTATCTTTCACTAGAAATTTAACTTTTATTAATATTACATATATTGCAATAACTTATCACTCTATTCAGAATTATTAAACATAAAAAATTCTTTGTTTTTCCTATAGCAACCTGTTTCCCACATGTGCGTATGGTGGTTACTTTGCTTCTTGCGTATGAGATCCAGGTTTCAATTCTCTTTAGGACAGGCTTTACTCCTAGCGTTCGTCTTATTGGGAATTTTTACATATTTTTCGTTCCATCGATCTCTTACAACTGTCTCAGTACACTAATTTTATTTGTTGATCAGCGATATTGTTTGCTTATTAGAATGCTTATTTATGTTATGGCTTATGTTGAATTGATTTGCAGGCATCTTAGCAATCATCTTCCTCATCAACCATAGTTCGTTGTATTTTATGTGTATGTGAATAGCTACTGTATTGTTGATTAGTGTGTCAACAGTGGTGTCTGTTGACCATATTTCTGAGCAGTGGTAGTCATCCTTTAGAACATGGGGTTATGATTATCGTAGTAGGTATGAGGTGTTGTTTAGAATCATTTTGTAACCGAAACCTTTATGGTGATGGTCAAGTAGTTAGGCCAGAGAGGTGAGTTTTAGTTTAAATTTTCCGAGCGTGTAAAGGTTTCTGTTACCGAAAGCAGAGGTTTCAAGGATATTTTTGGTAGAGGTGGTTTGGCCGCGGACCCTCTGAGTGGTGAATTTTATTTGTTGTGTTTTGAGTTTGTTTGTGATAGGTTGTATGTTTAATGTTTCTGTTGTCATGTCCTTGGAATACTTGTAGTGTAATATGTGTATAGCGCGTAGCATTTTTGCTCGCAGGAGCAGACTGATTTAAATTGGTTGTCTTTAAGGATCGCATACATTGGCGCACGGTAGCCTAAGAGTGGTCTTATGTCTTGTATGTATGTTGTAAGTTGAATGGCAACTTTTAACGTTTCCTTGTAGTTCCCTCAACCGGATCGTATGTTTGCGCTATTTCCATAACGCCTCCCTTACATCTACAAGCCGGTTAAGTATCTTAGAGGTGACTCCTAGGTATATCATCGTGTCTTGAAGTTATAGTTAGACGTCTTACCTTTTTTAAGTTTATGACTTCCGTGAATTCTTGTGGATATCTTGTTAAGTTGAGATTGACGAAATAGTATCTATTAAGCTTTGTAAAGGTTTATGGTAATTCTCCACTGGTTTAGCCAGTTGCACAATGATTGGAGCGTTGAGAGAAGCTTGATGGTGGTCTGGTTCTTACGTTGGGATTGATTGGCAATGGAATGTCGCACGAAGAGATTAAGTATAGTAAGGGGGATATGGCAGAACCTTGCGATACGCCCGCTGTTAATGAAAATAGTTGGGATGTGGTTGCGCCTATTTTTCCCTTTACACTGTTAAACAGGTATAAAAAAGAGTTAGACCAAAGCGATTGGGACGTTTAGAGGTGGGGACTTATATACCATGCTTGCGTGCCAAACTCTAACGAAAGCGTTTGATGTCGTCAAAAACCACCAGTCAGCAATTTTAGATGTTGAGTCATTTAACAGTGCCTGTGTATAGTGGATCGTGGCATGAGCAATTGGATCTGAAGCCGAATTAGCTTTCTGGGATAAGTTTTACGATACTTCCTTAGCCAAGAACATGGTTGTTAGGCATGAAGCTTAGTAGTGATATTGGTCTACAAGAAGAGAATACTTGTATGAGGTCCAATTGTGATTTAGGCTTTATTGGTAGGTGGCGTAATAATACAAGTCTGTTGACCTGGTCGTGGCCACGGGTTGGTATTCTCTTGTTCGGAATGTCACATAGTAGGTGTGCGGCGATGGGATGTTGGACGTAGCCCTCTTGTGCGAGTTGTGTGGGTAGCTGTTGTATTGTTTGAGACCCTCTGACCTCAAGGTTTTGCTCTAGTTAAGTTCTGAAGCTTATTTGTATTTGGTTTTCTTGTACGATACTTCTTATTTAATAACGAATTGTGTTTACTTTTTAGTAATAACGCTATCGTAACTAAACCACATTTGTTTAGATAGGTAATTACTTTTTAGCCTGACAGCGTCGTTGGGTGTGGAATTCTATCTTAAGTACTTACTAATTAAAGAACTGTCTGTATATTCGCCTTCTCTCTTTGATCATATTTCGTATTCGCGGAGGTACGTAATAGCGTTTGGTTAATGCATGTAGTGTTTATACATTGGAATTGTTTTTTGCCTCAGGTATGAGGTGTGTAAGTTCTTTTATTGCTATATCTATGTCTAGTGGTAAATCCAAGTCTGAATTAGGTTACATTGATATTTTGAACATATCTCAGTCGACGTTCAATTTTCGGTGAAGGAAGTAGACTAAAGATGGTATTGACACGTAATAGGAGATGATCTGAGCATTATGCTTAAGTGGCATAAATATATTGGAGTGGCGTGGAACAGATAATGTGACTGATTACGATGATTTCTTGGTGATCAAAACATCTTAGTCTTTTACTCGCTATTGAAGCAAGCGAAAAAGATTGTAGGATAATATGAGTGCGTGTGTCACCAACTTGAGTGTACCCTAGAAGTACAACTATAACTTTGCGAAAATTGGAAATGTATTCTTGAAGTCCTACGCAAGAGGGGGGGGGGCATTGCACTAACTGAAAATTATTAATGTGGAGACTGGGCAGGTGACAGTTACCGCAGCATTGTTAAGATGTTGCAGGTTCTGTGGTAGAGTTAAGCTTGTGGAAGCGTATTTGTGAACTAGGAGACATACGATATTGATAGACGTTTAATTCGCTTTGTCAGTAGGTTTTTGATTAAAAGAGACGGTAGATAGCGTTTGTCATTGAACGGTTAGAGTACGAAATTCGTGTACCCATCCCAGCGGAATACGCTTGTCGATTGAGGAACTCTGTTGATGCTTACTTTCGTAGTTTGCTCCGCTTTTTATAAAAAATAAACACGAATGCAAAGATTGCTGCGGAAAAAGTGAAAAAATAGATTTGGTGCCAACGGTAGAAATACTGGTAGCTGGGAAGTGGAAAGGAGCACTCGATGCTTTTCTCAGTCAAAATTAAAAATTGCAGTAGTGCTTCTTCAGTTGTTACACATTGGTATAGACAGGAATTTGTGCTGCTGCGCATGATAGGCACTCGATAGATCAAGTGTAGCATACTACAGCTTGAAATCCCAACTACTAGCAGATGTAGCAGTATTTAGGAATAAGTTCTGAGTTATGAGACTGGCAGGGGTAGTTTTTGCTGAACGGAGAAGGAAGCCAAGAGTGGTTTTGGAGATTGTAAGGATACGAACTAGATTTGTGAGCGGTATGTGGTTTTTGAAACGTATGGCCTGGATTGTTCCATAGTTAGCAGTATCTTGTCCGATTCCACGCATAATGCACCAAAACAAGTTAGGTTTGGGAGAGTTTTCAAGGTGCTTAAGCCTGGACAACTCGCGTAAGGTAGAATAACCGAGAACTTGCGTATTGAGAGTTTTTCTTACACTAACAGGTATCGCATATTTTGGCTCGAAATTTTATGTGTCAACAATAGTTGACATAATATACATTCTAAATAACGAAAAGTTTCCATTAACGTAATAAGTAAAGTTCTCACACTCTATGTATACCTGCCACAAAACTTACTAAACGCGCGATACTATAGAGCAAACGTCACATGAAGGTGTGTAATTTACAACGCATGATTATAACTGAACTGAAAAGAAGGCTCTTCTACAATCCCTACCCACGTTGAAATAAATGACACTTTCTAAACAAAGTGAGAGGGTTAAGTTCCGTTAGTTGAGAAACATATATTTCTGTATCCCCAAGTGTTGTTTGGTAGTTGTACGTACGGTGGTTACCAGGAGTGCAGCGTGGTTGTGGTTGAATTTGAGTTCATATCACAACAAACTCAGGATTAAAGAAAATGGAGTAACTGCAATTGGGTCTTCATGTTTGTGGCAACATTGCGTATGCAATATCTGGGGGTACGTTTGGTGGTAAACATATAATGGTTGGTAGCATTAGAGATGCAAGATGCGGACAAATTCGATCGAGTTCGGAATTCGTTATATGCTTGGTAGGTGTAGATTGAGGTAGTCCTTTTTTGTAAAGGTTTTGTTGGTTTCGAAAATCGTGCGACTACGGCCATGTAAATCTTCGGTGTGTACGTGTATGGTTGGTGTAGTAGGTCTGGTGTTGGGCGAGTGTGGGAGGAGTTTGCCATGCTTGAGTATGATGATGGAAAGGTTCTTGAACCGGAAGATAGCAATATAATTATATTGGAAAAGCGGATTATCACTGGGGTGTGGTACCATACTCAGCTGGATTAAGGTTTGGGCGGTGAGGGTCCGATAGAATGGGAGGTGATTCGGTTAGTTTAATAAACAAACAGTAATTTCATATATTTTATTTTGTATGTTAAGCTGTTCTTTATCTGATAGACTCTTCTAATAGCGCTGTCCTTAATTAATTTATAATTCGGTGGTGATGTCTAGTGAGTAAGTTGTTGTACGTTCTCCTACTTTCTTAGTCAATTCGTGGTACTGCTCCTTTTCGGGTCTTCGGGCCTTTCTTGCTTCTCTTCCTGCACGCACACAGTTTCTCTTCCGATGGCAGAATGCTTTAAATATTGTGCATAGTCTATAATACCACAAGGAGGGGCGTTAAAATAACGGTACTGTGATTATTTTGCTTCTTTGACCTAGTGTTACCAACAGTGGGAGTGCGTACTGAATTGAGCAAGAAAGAATTAGTGCTTGGAATGGCATATCGCCCATAAGTTCCACTGAGCCCACCACACACAAATGAATTTAAACAATTAGTGGACCATTGTACGGACAGTGAATGGAAAGTAATCAGTGGATGTGATGCAAACACTTATCAAATTGTCGATAACACCATTAGATGTGAGTCTTCAAGAATCTAGAAATATTCATTAGGGGTAATGACCCAACCTCCAAGATGATTGCACGAAAATACCCATTGACATAACAGTGTGCATCTTGGGTATATATAACATGGTCATAAACTGGCATGTGTCGCAAGAGGTATCATTCAGACAACAAGTGCGACAAATTTGAAATTAATTGATCAGAAATATTGCGAAACCCAATGAAATCGGGTCTTAGCTTACGGAGGGTTAGAGATTCGTTTGCCGTTAGTTTTGATCACAAACCTGTGCCGTCCTTTAGTACAATTCACCATTATGAGCAGAAACTTGAAAGATCTGGAAATATTTCTATCGAATCAGAATCTAGGAGTGGTAAATAACATTTTATTATCGTTAAAACACTAAAATTAAAAATAATTGTATCGCAGGAAATCGAAAAATAGAATTAGTTGATTACACTGAAGAACGTGTTTTGGCGACAATAAACTTGGTCCCGACAATTAGTTTAAGACAAACTACTGTTGAAGTAGGTATATCTACAACACGGATATCACTACAAATATCATCACTACAAGGCCCGGTGTCATCAAAGGATTTTTGATTTTGACCAGAAGCGCAGGAGTGTATTCTGTGAAGAAATGATTTAGCGCGCTAATGCTGATCGTCGCTTTTTGGCTACACTTTGTTTTACAGACCAGTGTACTTTTACACTCAATAACGAACCAAATGTTCAAAAGACTCTCTATTGGGACCAAGAAAATCCTCGAATGAATATTAGTACGCGAATTCAGTATCCTCAAAAAATTAATAGCTGGGATGGGATTGTTAACAATAACATTATTGGTAACCAAAGTTGGGCCTGCATTTGAAAAAGTTGCAAGAGAAAATCAGGAGACTTTGTTTCACCAAGATGGCTGTCTTTCACATTTTGGTTTAGATGTTAGAATTTTTAAATGATTCGTATCCAAATCGTTGGATAGGCAGAGGTAGTGCGATAAATTGGCTTGCCAGATCTCGTGATTTAGCCCCTTGTAATTTCTTCTTGTGGGGCCACCTTCAAAGCAAAATTTATGAAAGGCGCCACCCAGATATCAATTCTTTCAGGGAGGTAATAGAAAACGAGTGCCGGTGAATTACCAAAAGACAACTGGCTAACTTAAGAAAAGGTTTTTATAATAGATTGGGGTACTGTTTGTTTCAAAACGGGGGAAAAATCAATGAAATTTTATTGTCCTTTGCCTTTCTTTAGATTTTATAATAAAGTTTCAAAACTTTAATTGTATAATTTAGTAATTTAAACTACATAATTGTGTCTTTGGTCTTAATTAGTTCCAATTTTTGATTCATACCATTTCACTTTTTTTGAAAATTCTTGTTTCATTGCAGTAGTTATTCATTTTAAAGTTATTAACATGGACGACAGTATTAGTCAACCCTAATCAAGCCATATCATATTTAAAAAACGCCAATTACTTATTTAGTGTTTTAAACTAAACGTTTCATCTTCTAGACTTGTAATTAGTGCCTTTGGTTGTGCAATCACTTTTGATTGATATCAGTTAGCTTTTCTGTCGGTTGAATTGGCGAGCAGGAATCTGAAAAAACATTTATTCCATTGTTAAATCGCTATGTTCGGGCTTGCTACCGGACACCCGGTATCAGTGCTCTGCTAAGAAAACTAAATCGGCAAAATTGGTTTTTATTGCTCAGGGCAATACAGATGCAAACGCTTTGTTCGAAGAAGAAGGAAATACGCTACCGCTGTATACTGTTATCACATATCTCCCGATTTAATTTAATTAATTTTGGTTAGTTTTATTTATTTTTTATAAATTAGTGATTTCCGGTAAAATATTATTATTATCTACAGATATGAATGTTCTATAGAAAATATTAATTTATAAGAACGTTTATCAATCATTTTGAAACAATGAAGAATAGGCAAAAAATTATAATTATTGGCGCACTTATATTCTTTCTAGTGGTTGGTAAGTAGAATTTTTTTACAACCCCCATTTTGAAAACTGTTTTTCACTTCTGCTCTTTTGGAAAGGGCATAGTTTCTTATATAAAGGAACAACAGTGTGTTTCCATAGATAGTTGATAATTGTTTCTTGATGCCCTCCGTTTCACGTTGGGCATGTAACTACCCATACAACGAACTAATACACTTTCCTCTCTTATTATCACGATAGCTATTGATTACAATAAGTTATTTAATATAATTTATTTCTTCCAGAAAAAACGTATGGGGTGGTAAGTGTTTGAATAAATGTTTTTGGGCACAAGAAAAAACTAATTTTTCCAGCCAATTACAACTGCAGACATAAATAAGGACAATCAAGAAATTGTATGGAAGAGGGACAAAAACAAAATTGATTGGCCAGAATTAAACAAAGGAATTCAAAATAATGAACTAAGCCAAAAAGACTATGAACAAAGTGACAAGAAAGATAAAAGTTTCAGCTCTGCTATTCATCAGCAGGTTCAACAATACAAAGAACACGAAAGTGATTCAGTTGACAATGATTTATGGTCACCGTTTTCAACCAATCAGTTAGGCCCACATAAAAATTATAAATTTAATCAAGGCGACCAAGATAATGAAGATTTTTGGTCACTTGACTACTCGGACGAAGAGCAAAATCACGAAAAATTTTGAAAAACCAAATCAACAACCAACAAGGCACAGATTTTTGGTCCCTCGATTACCCAAGCGATGAGGTTGATGATCAAAGCAACACGCAACAGAATGATGATTTTTGGTCAACATTTTACCAAAATGATCAAGACTATGAAGACCAACAAAATAATGAACAAAAGAACGAAGATATATGGTCACCTGATTATCAAAACGAGGAGCAAGTGAATGAGCAACAGGATGAAGATTTTTGGTCACAATTTAATCAAGATAATAACGATTATGAAAGCCAACAAAACAATAAAGAGAAAGATACAGATTTTTGGTCACCTGATTATACCAGTAACGACCAAATTGATGAATACAATCAAAACGATCACGAGGTTGAAGATCAGCAAGACAACGAACAGCAGAATGAAGATTTCTGGTCACAATTTAATCAGGATAAGAGCGAAGATAAACAAAAAAATAAAGCACAAAACATATACTTTTGGTCATATGATTATCCCACTAATGAGCAAAATGATGAATACGAAGATATTAAGCAAGACAAACAGCAAGATGAAGGTCTTTGGTCAGAGCACAATCAAAACGATCAAGGAGTTGAAAATCAGCAAAACAACGATCGTCAGAATGAAGATTTTTGGTCACAACTTAACCAAGCTAACCAGGCGTATGAAGAGCAGCAGAACAGTGAACAACTGAATGCACAGTTATTGTCGTCTAATTACATAAATCACGTTCATAATAATGAAGATTATGAGGATCTCCAGCAAGGCGAACAACGGGATGAGAGTCGTGGTCCGCAACCCTATCAAGGTGATGAAGGGTTTAAAGATCAACAAAACAACGAACAAGAGAATGAAGGCTTTTGGTCACAATTGGATCAAGATAATCACGCATATGAACTACAACAGAACAGTGAACAACAGGATGAACATTTATTGTCGTCTAATTACCAGAGTCACATGCAAAATGATGAAAATTATGAGGATCTCCAGCAGGGCGAACAACAGGATGAGAGCCGTGGACCAGAATCCTATCAAGGTAATGAAGCGTTTAAAGATCAACAAAACAATGAACAAGAGAATGAAGACTTTTGGTCACAATTGGATCAAGATAACCAGGTATATGAAGAGCAACATAACAGTGAACAACATGAGGGACATTTATTGTCGTCTAATTACCCGAGTAACTTGCAAAATGATGAGGATTATGAGGATCTCCAGCAAGGCGAACAATGGGAAGAAAGCCTTGGACCACAATTCTATCATGGTAATGAAGCGTTTAAAGATCAACAAAACAACGAACAAGAAAGTGAAGGCTTTTGGTCAAAATTGGATCAAGATAACCAGGCATATGAAGACCAACATAATAGTGAACAACATGATGGACATCTATTTTTGTCTAATTACCCGAGTAATGTGCAAAATGATGAGGATTATGAGGCTTTCCAGCAAAGCGAACAATGGAATGAGAGCGGTGGACCAGAATCCTATCAAGGTCATGAAGCGTTTAAAGATCAACAAAACAACGAAGAAGAGAATGAAGGTTTTTGGTCACAATTGGATCAAGATAATCAGGGATACGAGGAGCAACAGAACAGTGAGCAGGATAAAAATTTATTGTCGTCTGACTACCCGAGTAACGTGCAAAATGATAAAGATTATGAGGATATCCAGCAAGGCGACCAACGGGATGAAAGCCTTGGACCAGAATTCTATCAAGGTCATGAAGCGCTTAAAGATCAACAAAACAACGAAGAAGTGAACGAAGATGTTTGGTCACAATTGGATCAAGATAATCAGGGATATGAAGACCAACAGAACAGTGAACAACAGGATGAAAATTTATTGTCTAAATACCCGAGTAACGTGCAAAATGATGAAGATCACGAGGATCTCCAGCAAGGCGAACAACGCGATGTAAGCCTTGGACCAGAATTCCATCAAGGTGATGAAGCGTTTAAAGATCAACAAAACAACGAACAAGATAATGAAGACTTTTGGTCACAATTGGATCAAGATAACCAGGCATATGAAGAGCAACAGGACAGTGAACAGCTGGATGCACAGTTATTGTCGTCCAATTACCCGAGTCACGTGCAAAATGAACAAGATTATGAGGATCTCCAGCAAGGCGACCAACGGGATGAAAGCCTTGGACCAGAATTCTATCATAGTCATGAAGCGTTTAAAGATCAACAAAACAACGAAGAAGAGAATGAAGATTTTTGGTCACAATTGGATCAAGATAATCAGGGATATGAAGACCAACAGAACAGTGAAGAACAGGATGAAAATTTATTGTCGTCTAAATACCCGAGTAACGTGAAAATGATGAAGATTATGAGGATCTCCAGCAAGGCGAACAACGGAATGAAATCCTTGGACCAGAATTCTATCAAGGGGATGAAGGGTTTAAAGATCAACAAAACAGCGAACAAGAGAATGAAGATTTTTGGTCACAACTTAATCAAAATGACCAACAACATTATTACCGAAGTAATCTGCAAGATTGGCCCCTTGACTATTCTGAATAACAACCAAATGAATCAAGAGCATGAGGAATTGCAACAAAAAATCACACCAAGCAAATAAAAAGGTGAACTGTGGGTAGAATATACCTATTTGATTAAATAAACTATTCTAGTTTATAATAGTCTTTTTTATTTTGCGGTATTCAAAATTAGACTAATAGGTCGTACATAAAATATTTGACGTAAAAGTTCAAGGTTCCAAGTTGACGTATCGTTGACGAAATGTTCTTGCTTGAAGCTAATTACTAAACAGTATATTAGCAGAGATTGTCACATTCATGTCCATTGCCCACTTTGTATGGGTAAACTCCTCTTATATTGCCCCTGTCAAAATGGTGTCAACAAAATTTAACCTAATATAATACATATTACCCTTTTCCATATTGGCATACATAAAACTGGTGATACCAAGAATCTGTTCCATTATTATATTCTACATAACCACAACCAATGTACCCAGTTTCAGCCCACACGATCTGTAAGTAATCGTTTGTCATAATTTCCAACTAAATTTAGCCTAAATTACCTGCGTATAGTGCCCAGTACCTTTTATGGTGTCATTGGAAAACTGATAGAGTTTGTATTCCTTAAACCAATTCACTATAACTTTATTCCATTTTGGTGATTTAGGTTTGGATGTCGAATCAAGTTTGGCAAGATTTTGTCCTAGTACTGTCCATCGCGCTGAAAAGGACATTAGTAAAAGGTCTTGTTGGGAGCTTGATTAATGTAACGTACAATCGTTCACTTTTTGGTGTGTATAATTACAGGTATTGGCAACAGCTTGAGCCAGTTCAGCTAACTTGGCATCATATCTCTACAAAATGGTTTATGTAAAAAGCGTGTGCTCTAAATGAGAGACTTACCAATCTTTTCATATCGATAGCCTTTGGTTGTCCAGGAACTTTGTTTTGCGCTAATAATTTTCTTAAGGCATTGTGTTTGTTAACAATAAATTTTTGTTGTTTATGTTGCACTCCTGAATCTGCGTATTTCAACATTATTTTGAAAAATACATTTTTAAAGAGTAAACGTATTACCGTGAATTTTACAGGAATGAACTACAAGTAAAATGGCTGGTGCCCATAAAAAAATTGGTAAATATAGTCGCATTGTTGGATGACCCATCTGAAAATACATAAAAGAAAAGTATTAATACATCTTTGTTAAAGCTTTTTTTGTGGCCAGAAGGCAACGTATTTACGTAATATCTTCTTAAGCAGGGTTTCACCTTTTTAATCATTTACTTTAAAGGCTATTGGACGTTTTTACATTTAAGCATTAGCATAGATTGCTGTATCCTACTCTTTATTGGACAGTCTTTGTATGCTAGGCGTAACAATTAATATCTAAAGGTTTCTTGGAGCAAAATTTTTGTTTTGCTAGTTAGTCAGTTTCATTATACATACATTGTTTCATTTTTAAACGTTCCTTTATTTTATTTTATGTTTTTGCACCAATTGAACAAAAGTATGCAACAGCACAAACGTGTTAATTTATTTACACGCAAAAACGTTGGTCCTTCGATCCGGATATGTTTCCGACAAACCGACATTAATTAAATCATTTGAGTGCACCATTGCATTCTACCACGTTTTTATAATCAAAATAATGCATTTAGAGTACACCAAAATACTTCAAGTGCGACTTAAGCAACGCATCAAATTTCCATCAACATTGTTAAAGTTATTATGCAAGTGCACCGCAGCAATTAAAGGGCAACATTCCAGCAACATTTAACGGATTAATTACGACAAGGTCAGTCCTTCTCCATTTGATATTACCACTTAAACTTTACCTAACTGATTACTTTACTTTAATATTGTCTTAATTTGTATTCTATTGTAAGTATATGGAAGCATTGAAATTACAAAGAAGTCAACTTAAATCATGATTAACTTAAATTTGTGAAAGCAGTCCAGTAAAGTTAGACGATATAATATAACTCAGTAACAGATTTCAAAGTATTAGTTCATAAATGAAGAATATCAGGTGCTACATTTTCAAATCGTACCATTAGATAAGGATGAGTGTCACGATAAAGATTAAGAATCCTTTGAAAATAAGTACTTTCAAATTACTTCCAAGGCCTCATATTTTATCAACCAACACTTGGTACCTAAATCTATTGCGGGCGTGATGAAAATAAACCCACAACCCATTAACCTGCCCATGCCCCACATTGAGCTTCCGATTTTTAGCGATAAATTCGAAGACTGGACAGAATTTCGCAATGTATTCAACGCCATGATCAATAATAATTCGAAATTAAACAATGTTCAACGTTGTTATTATTTAAATATGTAACAACCCATTTTGAGTTGTATTAAAATATACCGTAATTTACGTTCTTCGCTCATTTAGTTGTAAATATAAGAAAAAAGTGTTTAATTATTGAATTATAAGTATGTGGTAGGCAACTTAATTTGCATTTTGGTGTAACTTAAGTGCATATCTTTTTAGGGGTTTATAGTTCTATATCGTTGACTTAATTCTTTGCGCAAATTTTTTCGCGCACCACTATATCACCAGATATTCAAAGCGTCCGTTTTATCACTTCTTGATGAATGTTGTGTTGTTTAGGAAGCCTTTTCTGGGTTTCCACCTAAATTTTGTGAAAAGTGCCATTGATTTAATGGTAAGAAATAGTTAATTGGTTTTATATTAAAATTAAAACATTTGCTTTTTGCAGGCACTTTTTACTTTTACACTTTTACACTTCGACTTTTACTATTTTAATTGCACAATTAATTCTACTTTTACGCACGCTTTCATTTTATGATTGCGTTTTGCTTTTAATGCAGATCTAAATGTAGATCCCAATTTTTATCTGAATTTCGAGAGAATGCAATAAACATTGGATTCAAAATTTCTTGAAGAGCAATTTATTAGAAATAAAATTCTATTTTGGTGAGGTTTACAACGAACAACATTGTTATTTCGAGATATTGCGCAATATTGGTGCCAAGATGACATCACCTTTGGTTTACATTTCCGTAATCGTTTATATACTAGAGGTTATTAAAAAGTTTGTGTACAAAAATTTTACGAACAGGTATTTATATCCATAATTACAATTAGTTTTTAATATATATTTTATATAATTCTAAATTTAACTGTTAATAAACATAGTTTGTATATTTTTTATTTTTCACATTTTGGTATATTTTTTATTGTAAACCTCGGTTTAGTTATTCTGAGCATGATTAAAAAATAATTTGTCGTCCGAGATCATTTTTATTAGTGTTACATGCAATTTTTTTTCTATTGATGTTAAGTGGAAATAACAGCATAACTTGTGGCAATTAAGCAAAACAAAAGCATGAACCGGTCTATTTAAACTACCGACTGGGACAAAGGCATTATTTTTGGTGAAGGGGTTGTATCTCGAGTTAGTTATCGATTTGTTATGAGAACATATATACTCAGTTATTTAACACCCCTTAATTTATTAAATTTTTTAAACCTCTTCAACCACAACATTATAAGTGGCGATCTGCACAACTCATTATAAATAGTTGAAAATAAAAACTTTAAAAATTTCTGAGGGCAACCATATTGTTGGTTGGGACATAGTAACAATAAAATATGAAAACAAAGAACTTGCTGTGAACAACATTAGGGCATTATTTCATTTAGAAGTTATCAGGCGACATACCTATTCTTAATTGCACTAATTTCTAGATGACCTGCAAAAAATCATTCATGTACGATGGATGTACAATATTTGTTGTCCCTAGCATAGATGGCTTTGAAATATGTTGCCCCTAGTAATCGCACTTGTTTTGTTATTTTATTGACACACTGCCAAATTTGGTTAGCCGAACTTTAATAGTGTTAACGTTGTACAAGTTGAAATGAGTGGTTGCACGAAGATTTTGGGAAATGGAAAAAGTGAACTTCATGCTGTCATCAAGTACTTATAAAAGAAAAGTTTAACACCTAAAGAAATTCACACAGATATAGTTGGCGAGTTTGGAGATTCTGCTCCTTCCTGTCAAGTAGTAAAAAATTCGTCTCGAGCGTTCAAATGTGGCAGAACAACTTGCGAATATGCAGAAGGTGCTGGTCGGCCACATTTTAAGTGTACTCAAGATCAGAGAAGATCGAGGACTGAAAAAACCTGCAGCGGACACAACAGGCCCTTCTAATGGTACGACTAGATCCATAATAAATGACTATTTAGGGCTTTATAAGGTGTCAGCAAGATGGGTACCCCGAAAGTTGACGCCCGAACAAAAGCGTTTGAGAGTCACTTCTTCAATAGCC
The DNA here is from genome assembly GCA_036346205.1 of Vesta saturnalis. Lineage (NCBI taxonomy): Eukaryota > Metazoa > Arthropoda > Insecta > Coleoptera > Lampyridae > Vesta > Vesta saturnalis. Next base: position 155,568 of record JARFJB010000013.1, on the reverse strand, counting down.
AATTTAACCTTATTTAACCGTAATCCCAAATGTTTCTTCAATCACTATGTTACGATTGATAAAACTTGGGTTCATAACTTCGATCCCGAGTGCAAACAACAAAGTATGGATTGGTGTCATACAGGATCTCCCCCTCTACGCAAATTTCGTGTACTGGCTTCAGAGGGCAAGAGAATAATAATAGTTTTTTGGGATGCCGAAGGAATTTTACTGGTATATTTCTTTGGAACGTGGCAACACAATCACTGGTCAATATTATGCAGCATTAGTTACAAAACTTCGTTATTGCATTAAAGAAAAAAGAAGAAGAAAACTGTCACGCGGAACTCTCTTTCATCAAGACAACACCCCGGCTCGTAAGAGCCTTATTTATATGAATGTAATTCATGACGTTGGGTTTGAAGCTATGGAGCATCCACCCTACTCCCCTGACTTAGCTCCCAGTAATTTTTATTTATTTCAAAAGCTAAAAGAGAGTTTCCGGGAGCAAAATTTGAGAGCGATGGGGTAGTAATGGCAGCAGTGCATGAGCTTTTCAAGAAAGGTATTGCTGTGCTTGAAGATAGGAGGAATAAGTGTCTTCACGTTCAAGAGAATTATGTTGAAAAATAATGCATTCTATGCTAGGGACATTAAATACTGTACATCTCTCATACTTAAACAATACGATCAGCTTACAGCTGACACTTTATTAATGTACGTTGTAAGTTCCAAATTGACTCCAACAGCTAGACAAGAATGGGAATCAAATATCAAAAAAGACAATTATCATACTGTTCAGGAATTTGTAGATTTTATTGGCAAGCGCTGCGGTATACTAGGATCTCTTCAGGCGACAGGTTTAGTCAAGCCATGCACTTTAGGTCTTGCAGAAAATGCAACAAAAACACAACACTTTACTCCACATTACTTTCTCTGAACCGCAAAATGTTTACTCTAATGTAGTTGCACCAGACAGTGAAGACGGAATTCGCAATTCTCATAACCATATTGAGAATACTTCAACTCAAGCTCTAGCCAACCATGCGACTGAGGTAGAAATGATTTCTTACGGCCAGTCTAGTATGCATCGCAATCAATTCTGTCTACTAATAATCATTCTTAGCTGCCTAGGTGGTGGAATGGTTAGAGTTCTGGCTTTCACCCGAGCGGCGCGGGTTCAAACCTGGCCGAGGTAGCCGTTTTTCTAAAACGGAGAAAAATCAAAGCACTCCTTCTTCTCGGATAGGAAGTAAAACTGTACGTCTCGTAGCAATACGATAATGGACACGTTAAAGATCCCTTACTAAAGGTGGAATTCCTTTAGCAGGTCAAGTTTTAGTGACGGGCAGTGGTAATAACCATTAGTATTTGATGCGAATAGAGATATCTGACGTATCCGTCTCTAGATCTCAGCTCACAAATACAAAAAAAAAATTAACATCCCTTATCAAACCATTCTTTCTACTGCATGCATTCAAGCTACAGATTTCAATGGTGCTGTTCATAAATGCCATGCTAGACACAGACTCGCAAATAAATTTCTTTATTCGCGAACTTTGCGATAAATTCGGGCTCCAAAAATTTAAATATAACTTGAAAATTTCGGGAATCAAACGTACGATTCAAAACTCAAGCTTCATTCCAATCATGCGTTAATTCATACAGTGCGATCATATCATGTATTATACTTGAACACATAACGGATTACCTACCACCAAAGTCTTTTGATTTGAAAACGTTACAAACCCCTCCTCACATTCAGTTAGCCGACTCAAAGCCACACATTAAAAATAAAATAGATATTCTTTTAGTCGCCGACATATTTTGGGACTTGCTTTGTGTCAGACAACATAAACTAAGTAAAGGCAAACCTGTATTACAAAAGACCAAACTAGGATGGCCTCTTGGAGGATCCCTACAAATGCTCCAAGGGATTTCATTGTTTTGTTGTACTACTTGGTATAACGTTAACGTCCAAAACCAATTAGAAAAGTTTTGGAAATTAGAAGAGTCTGCAAATGGATATGATATTAATTCTGCAGATGAACAATACTGTAAAGTACATTTTCTGAAACCACAACTCGCGATAAAACCGGACAATTTATTGTAAAACCATTTATCGGAATTAGGCGAATCGGGATCCACTGCACTAAAGCGATTTTATTCGTTACAGCGGAAGTTATGCTCCCTTGGTCATATGACTAGTGTGCAAGAAAACCATTATTCTATCTGCCTCATCATCCAGTAATCAAATCAAGCAGTACCACAACAAAAACGAGCGTCGTCTTTTACGGTTCCGCGAAGACGATTTCGGGAATTTCTTTGAACGAAACACAGTATGTCGGTCCAGTCGTACATAACGACTTATATTCTATTTTGCTGCGATTCCGTAAAGACACTTACGTTATTACTGCGGACATCGCAAAAATGTACCGTCAGACTTTAGTTGAGCCCAATCAACGTACCTTCCAATTAATAGTTTGGAGAAAGAATCATAACGCTGAGGTGGCCTGCTACCAAGTAAACATGGTCACTTACGGCACAACGTCCGCGTCATTTATTTTCACCAGACACTTAAAACAGTTAGCTTTAGAGCATCAGGACAAGTATCCAACCTCACCCAACGTCGTAGCAAATGATTTGTACGTGGACGACCTTTTATCGAGTAGTAATGATTTGGATACTATGCTATAACTACAGTCAGAAATATCGCTAATTATAAATTCTGCCGGGTTTCGGTTGCTGAAATGGACGTCCAATTCTCATGGTGCACTGGCTCACTTTAATGACACAAATCCTCCCACGTTTAAGATCCTCACATCGCAAAATGAAGAAGCACACATTTTTGGCATCCTATGGACTCCCAACGTAGACAAATTTCAATATCACATACGTGATATTTCAAATGATTCCAAGGTGACCAAAGATCCATTCTTTCCACTACTGCACTAGTATTTGATCCGTTACGGCTTCTGGCTCCGGTAATTCTTCAGGCAAAATTAATTTTACAGGTTTTGTGCAAAAAAAACTGCGGGGGACGAAAGCGTTTCATTAAATTTACACACCAAATGGTTATCATTCCGCCATAAACTGCAAGTCCTTTGCTCAATAAAAATTCGCCAGCATTCGGTAAAAACCTTTTGATAATCGATCTTCACGGTTTTTCCGATGCTTCAGAAGCGGCATATATAGCATGCGTTAAATCCACAGATTCCAACGGTATCACTTAAGTGCGCCTATTATGCGCCAAATCTCACGCAGTACTTTTGAAAAGTGTGAGCTTACCACGCCTTGAATTATGCGCGGCATTACATTTGGCTCGGTTAATGCAAAAGGTGACTTCGGCTTTAAAATTGACCTTTAATAATTGCGTTTACTGGTGCGATTCCACGATTACTTTAAATTAGATAAGAGGAGCACCAAAGCGTTGGAGAGTATTTGTAGCCAATAGAGTGGCGCAGATTCAAGCCATTAGTAATACTAAAGACTGGAGGCACGTAGCATGTCGCCTCGAGATCTTGAAAACATCAACTTGTGGTCGCAAAGGCCCACTTGGTTAATAAGCGATTTAGGCTCCTGACCAACTCATCCAGATTGCTTTGAAAATGATTTAGCGGCTCCACAGCTGTTGAATAGATTTTCAAAATTTCCATCCTTGCCGAAGTTGCAACGTGTCACAGCTTACTTCTACCGATTTGTAAATTACGCAGAAAATAAAGGTAAATGCAACATTAACGGTGACCAGGTTTGGAGGAAAGGCAAAATGCAGTATTCAACTTGATAAAACTTGCACAACGTGAAACATTCATTAACGAAATTAAACTTTTAAACGAAGGACAACAATTACGTTTCAAGAGTACAATCTATTCTTGACAATCAAGGAATTTTGCGGGTAGGAGGTCGTATCCAAAAGCAAATTTTAGCTATGACATGAAGCACCCCATTATACTTTGACCCTCACATTGGTTAATTAATTTACATCAATAAGCAAATTAGGCTACAATGTTGTGGTGCTAATCAATTACTTTCATCTCTAAGAGATAGATACTGGCCTATGTTTGCGAGAAGCATGTTGCGGGAAGTAGTACATGGCCGTATAAAATGCTTTCGCGCCAATCCTAAGTCATTTCATCTACTCATGGGAAACCTTCCTAAAATTCGCATCACAGAAACTTCGCCCTTTTACGACAGCGGTGTAGAGTACGCAATTCCAGTAATGATAACAAACAAAAATGGGCGTGGCTCAAAACTAATAAAATCGTATATTTGTATTTTCGTGCCTTGTAGCACTCAAGCAGTTCATTTAGGATTGGTACGTGACCTCACTACAGAAAGCTTTTTATCAGCGTTAAGGAGATTCGCGGTCCGAAGGGAACAGCCCTCGAACATTTTCTCCGATAACGAGGAGAACTTTGTTTGTACAAAGACTGAGTTTGATTCATTTCTATCAAATAAATACTTCTTGTCATTTCATAACACTACGTTCTCCTCACTTTGGGGACACAGGGACGCGGGCGTAAATTCTGTAAAACACCATATAAAACGAGTTGCTGAAAACAATTCCTTGACATCTGAAAAGTGTTACACGTTGCTTACACAAATTGAGGCTGTATTAAATTCCGTCCATTATATCCCTTACTGCTGATCCTAATGACCTAGATCCATTAACTCCAGCATCTTTCCAGATTGGAAAAACTTACTGATTTGTCTGAGCATAATCTTATAGACACGGATAAAAACAGGCTGAGCAAATATCAGTTCATTCAAAACCTCAAACAACATTTTTGGAAGCGTTGGAGCAAGGAATACATCCACCAACTTCAAGTTCTCTCCAAATGGAAAATTAACTATAAGGATATTTCAGAATTAGGCTCAATCGTTTTGATCCGCGATGACGATCGGCCTCCATTACAGTGGCTACTTGGACGAGTAACTCAGCTGCATCCAGGAGCTGACGGCGTAACCCGTGTTGTGGCAATGCAAACTGAACTGCTAATGGCACAGTGCTCATACGTGCAGTGTGTAAAGTTTGTGCGCTCACAAAGAATGAAAACAATTTTTAAGTTAACAATCATTTGTATTTGATTATACTGAACATTTATTTCTCCCTCCGACTGGTTAGATTGAAAGTAAGATTTCAATAGACGGCGGGACATTAACGCGTTCTGATCATTTAAGTGGTAAGACCACTTGCAATAATATTGCTATGTATATATGCTTTGTTTTCATAATCTTTTCATTGTGGTAGAATTGTAAACTTGTCACCTAAGATTAGGTAAGATTCGATATTTTAGGAAATGTGTATTATTTCTAATTCACGTTTTTGTCTCCTTAAGCAGGATTTCTAAATACCCTTTTAGTCGTTTACTTTAAAAGCTGTTGTACGTTTTTACCTTTTAGCATTAACAGTTCTTAGAATATTTATAATAGTAAACATTGCTGTATCCTGCTTCTTATTGGGCAGTCTTTGTATGATAGACGTAACAATTAATATCTAAATTTGGAGCAAAACTTTTGTTTTACTAGTTAGTTGATGTGAAATTTTATTACAATTACATTGTATGATTTGTAAACGTTCTTCTTTGTTTTGCATCAATTCAACAAAACATATGTGTGGACCAGCACAAATGCGTTAATTTATTTGCAGGCAAAAAAATACGTATGAGCAAATTCAAATACACATACCACACGATTCCAAAAAACCTTCTCGGTGAATGTTTGGATTGGTATCATCTACCTCTAATAGTTAGAAGGCGTACGTGGTTTATGCATGATGGTACCTCTCCACATTTGGTAGTAATCCTATGGAAGTTTTTAAACAATGTTTTTCCAGACGGTTCAGTAGGACGAGGATCTCCACATCCATGGCCTGAACACAATCCTCTCGATTTTTTTTGTGTGGAGATATTTAATATCACTCGTTTTCCCCCTAGGTTTGGGAGTTAATTTTACAAAGTCGGTATAATATTTTTCAATAACGTCAAATTTGGTTAATTTATTTTCACATGATTGTTATATGTTGCCTGTTTTTAAAGACTTAAAAATGAGGATTTTCTAATATCCGTTTCCATATCATTATTGCGAAAAAATAATTTTGGAAGACTGGACAAAACTAATGGGGTCAATTTCTGTTGAAAATTTCACACCTAACATTTTCGACCAATTAAAAGCCTGTGTTTTGTATCGTTACCATAGCAACTTAAAAAATTTCCGGAAATTTTTCTCCTCCTTGGGGTAAGGAGCATGAAATTATTCGACATAACCTAAAGTTAACTGTAAATGGCATTTAAGTTATAGCTTAAATGACATTTACAGTTAACTTTAGGTTATGTCGAATTGATTCTATAAGTTAATAAGTAAAAATCATTTATTAACAGTTTGCAACAAAGACTCCATAAACCAATTTTCAACCAAATCAGAAAAAAAAAGTAAAAAATACAATTTATTCCACTCTGCTTTTATTAAGAAACATTATAAAATCTTGTTCTACCTGGCAATAGTTTCAATAACACAAATTACATAATTTTAGGTATCTTTAACTATGAGATACACTTTAAAGAGCAATAATTTTCATCGTTATAAGCCGAAATATTTGATTTTTCAAAGCCAACTTATTAAATTAAAAAATCGCTAATTTCAAATGTACTAACGAATATTAAATTTAATAAGGATAAATAATGTGTTGTTAAGTTTTAATAACAAATATTAGTTCGTTTACATTTTATTTACTGGTTAAAAAAATTAGATCAGCTTATGCGCTTTAATATATAGGGCTTGAACACAACCAGCAACGAGGCTAAATCGTATTTTTTAAATTTTCCTCTCACAAATTGTCTATTTTACAAATATTTGATTAATTTTGACCCAACATTATGTAATTTATATTATTAAAACTGTTTCCTGGTAAAACAAGATTTTATGTTTCGTAATAAACGTATTTTTTATTTTTTTTTCTGATTTGGTCGAAAATTGGTATATGTGGTCTCTGTTGCATTTTAAATACATTTTCTTAAAACAATTTTTCGATATCTTGTCAATTTGGCCCATTTTTCGGCATCAAAGTTAACATTTTTCAAAATTCCCGCCAAATCTATGGTCACCTGACAAATGTCATAATGAATATTTTGGTTGTCAGAAATGCAGAAGCGAACCGCCAATAGAGTTTTTCAGAAATTTCAATAATAAAAATTTTTCCCATATGTGTCCAACTTTATGGATAAAAAAAATATCATCCTTTTGAAATAACATACAAAGTCTACTATTTAAATTTCAAAACCATCAAAAATCGTCATTATCCTACTATTTTTTTAATAATATTTCGGTGTGAAATTTTCTTACCGAATCCCCCACGATCTTGAATTAATAATCTGAAATTTTTCCTCGTACACGATTTTTGTTTACAAAATTATCCCTCGTTGCTTCGCAACTCGGGATACTTTCAAAAAAATCGTATACTCGGAAAAATTTTCGGTAGTAATTCAAGCTCTAGGGAGATTACAAGTGAAAATATTCCACCATTCATTATTTCTCTCGAGGAATCAGATTCAAATTGAGAACCTTCTTCTGAAAATGATGAACCTAATCCAGACGTAGAAATAATGGAGATGGAATAAGGACTTGTACTTAGACACTTTTGACTCAGAATTTTTTGAAAGAATCTTAACTCTTGATTCAATTGGTAGTTATTAAATATTTTTAAACTACCTGAAGAGCAGTAAACGACAAAGCAGTGTGGCTCCTTTATTTATTTGTTTTTTAGTTGTATCAAATTATTTTGTGAAATTTAATGAAAATCTTTTATTTCAATTTAAGGACACCCCAGAATAAATGTATGGGTAAGTTATAATACGGCGGAGCCCTACTTTTTCACTCAAAATTCAATAGCCTTCTCTTATTATACAGTGATCCGTGGTTACTATTAATTTCAATTAAATGTGGCAACTGTTAAATTTATATTGACATATAACCCAATTTGAGGTTAGTGAGAATCGTCTAATTCCAGCAGGAGACGAACAAAAAAAAAACTATATGTTTATGTTTATAACAGTGTTATTGCTTCTATTAAAATAATGAAAACATTGAGCACCTTGTATCCAATAAACGACAAAACTAATCAGACACGATTATAGGAACTTATGGTTTTAAAATTGAACGATGTACCACCCGCAACAATATTTCACATTACTTCGGAAATACCATGTATATTGTAAATGTACCTATAAATTTTAATAAACTTTGATGAACTTGAACTTGGTTGCCAGCGTTTTTAGTTTATTTGTTGTTGGTAAAATTATTTTCTCATAATTCCATTGATTCTCCACTTTGAAATGTGGCATACCTTGAGCCAGCACGTATTGGAATAACATAACCTTTTAACAAAAATCAGAAATAGTGTTTTTTTCTAAATTCAAAGAAGAATTTTTAGTTTTTTTGAGTCTAACTGAACGGTAAGTAATTTACTTACCGTTCAGAGAACAGTAAGTGAAATTCATAGTTTACTGAAACACCTGCCAGAGTTTTGGGTACAGTATTATTTATTAATATTAAAATTAAATGTACAATTGTTACAATTGCAAATGGTAATAATAATAATAATAATAATAATAGTTTAATAATAATAATAATAATAATAATAGTTTACTGATTAGAATTTCTGACACAATTATTTTACAACTGTCACATTAACATTATTTAGGTTACTAAGGAAACAATACATACGCTTGTAGCTCGGCTTGTTGTCATCTTTTAAGCAATTTTGAGAACAAATAAAATGTGTTTTGCCTACATTTTGCCATCAAGTGTATTGTTGATCGCACAAAAAATAGCATAACCATTTCGAACAGTAAGGAGTTTACCGATCTCCTCCAATATTAGCGACTTCGCTTCGCTCAGTGGCCAATCATTATCGTCGATCGGTAAACTGTCCTTACTGTTCTTAATACTTAATACACTATTTATTAGGATCTCCATGCAATATATTTTATAAGAAGCTTATTACAAAAATAGGCAACATTCTAAACGCAAAAACAATAATCTATGACAAACAGACGTTTAAAACTACATGATAGACAGAGGTTAATGGACATGTAGATGTTAACTTAAATTTTAATAGTTTTAATTTCAATTTTTTTAGATAACTATGCAACCTTCTTTTATACGTTCATAACGAAAATAGGCAACATTGTAAAAACAAAAACAGTCAGAATTACGCTTAAAACTTCATGAGAGATAGACAATAATAGACATAAACACATGTTAACGTAAAAAAATTCCAAAACCGACCGCTTCTATAGGAATATCGATAATACAGCTTTGGCATTGTCAGTCATATTTGTTTAACTTTTACATTTATTACGCTTTACATTAATAAACTTTGTAAAAAAAATTTAAAAAATACGTCTACACTTTTTCTTATTAAATTAATCGTTATTCAGATAATGAAAATATCTTCAACTAACAAGATGGAAATGAAAATAAATGAAATAATTTTAAACATTTTTTTAGGATAACCATGCAACATCTTTTATAAGAAGCTCATCACCAAATAGGCAACATTTTGAACGCAAAAACAATAATCTATGTCAAACAGACGTTTTAAACCGTGATGACAGACAGAGGTTAATAGACATCTGAATGCTAACTTAAATCAAAAGAAATAAAACATTCAATTTCAATTTTTGATAATCATTCAACCTATTTTTTAAACGTTCATAACGAAAACAGGCAACATTGTAAAAACAAAAACAGTAATCTATGCCAGAATGACATTTAAAACCTCATGTCAGATAGAGATTCATAGACATAAATACGTTAACGTAAAAAATAGTTATTTTCTTAACTAGTGCGCTGTTTACAGATTTCTTGGTGCGAGGCCGTTCATTTAATATAATACCGAGCAATAAAAATCGTGACAGCGCACGTATATATATATATATATATATATATATATATATATATATATATATATATATATATATATATATATATACAGTTATGTAAAATTAAATTTTCTTTAAGAGACAGGTTTACACGTTTTCTTATATTATCGTTATTCAGATAATGAAAAAAAATGCATGTGCGTGCGCGTGGGCGTGTGCGTGTGCGTGTGCGTGTGCGTCTGCGTGTGCGTGTGCGTGTGCGTCTGCGTCTGCGTCTGCGTCTGCGTCTGCGTCTGCGTCTGCGTCTGCGTCTGCGTCTGCGTCTGGGTCTGCGTCTGCGTCTGCGTCTGCGTCTGCGTCTGCGTCTGCGTCTGCGTCTGCGTCTGCGTCTACGTCTGCGTGTGCGTGTGCGTTTGAGTCTGGGTTCGTGTCCGTGTCCGTGTCCGTGTCCGTGTCCATGTGCGTGTACGTGTGTTTGCGTGTGTGCGTGTGTGCGTGTGTGCGTGTGTGCGTGTGTGCGTGTGTGTGTGTGTGCGTGCGTGCGAGTTTGAGCGCATGTGGGCGCGTGTGTGCGCTTGTGTACGCATGTGTGCGCGTGTGAGTGTGTGTGTGTGTGTACGTGTGTGCGTGTGTGACTGTGTGAGTGTGGGCGTGTGCGGGTGTGCGTGTGTGCGTGTGTGTGTGTGCGTGTAGCGTGTGTGCGTGTGTGCGTGTGCGTGTGTGTGTGTGTGTGTGTGTGTGTGTGTGTGTGTTTGTCTGGATGTCTGTGTGTACATGGATGTATGTTAGCATCCACGATAGCTTCAGAACGAAAATGCCCACGTCCTTAAAGTACTGTATTTAAGCTTATTTTTATTTCCCTTAGAGTTGATTTTGGGAGAAATCCGGCAGCGGTGAGGGGTTTATTAGGGGTAGTTTTTGGTTTTTATCAAATATTTCTAAAACAGCTTCATATTTGAAAGATATAAATTTATACCTGGATATAGACATTAAACATATCGATTAATTTATCGGAAAAAATTCCAAAGGTAGTATTTTAGTGTTAGTTCAAGTTTTTCATTATCCGAATAACGATTAATTATATAAGAAAAGGTTTAGACGTATCTTTTAAAGAAATAGTATATTAAGTATCTAGAATAGTAAAGACATTTTACCGATCGAAGACAATTGTTTTGAGGAGGAGCGAAGCGACGACTCAAATTATTGTCTGAGATCGGTAGTCCTTAATGTTCGAGATGCTTATGACGTTTTTTGCGCGCATACATTTATTTAAAATATGTACTTAATCAATAACGATGTGTACATAATGTATATTAGTCTCGTTATATCAAGTTTTAAGTCTTAATGTCTTAATGTAAAAATTTGTATTTCTTTGCTATAACAATTTGTAAATAACTGCAGCCATTACATTTTTTTTTTGTGAAAATAACATTGAAAACTAGAATGATTATTTTAAGTGAATCTGAAAAATTTCTTGCACACAAGGATTACATATTAAAGTCAAGATACATTAGTAAATTATTATATTTTTTAACACTTTTATTCAACTCACTCTGTCTGTCCGGTTCAAATCTTGTAATTGAATTTTTAACAACTACCTGATCTCCGATTGAGCTGAAATTTGGCATACATGCGCATTCTTGATGACAATAAACGGATATGTGTTTTTTGCTTCGACTTTTGCAACCAAATTTGGTCAAATATGGCCAAAGTATTGAATTCGGTAAAAAAAATCAACTATTTTCCGATCTCCGGTTGAGCTGAAGTTCGTCATACATGTGTATATTGGCCAAGTAAGTTTGAAACTAGGGTCTTGAAAAATTGAGTTTCTTTCTTTGTTGGAACTTACAACCAAACGACTAAAAAGTAGAAAATAAAAATAAGTAAAAAAAAAACATTTTTAAAAAACCATTTTATTTCCAAATGTATTAAAAAGAATAAAATAATTTTATTATCTACCCAGTAACATCAAAAATGTTTGTGACTAAAATTAAAAGTGTGGGGAGCTTTTTGTAGTGTCTTGCACTTCATTGTTTGAATGTAGGTGTTGATAGGATTTGTTATAAGTATAAGATATCATGTACGCCCCACATTTTTATTTTTAGTCACAAAAATGTTTGATGTTACTGAGCAGATAAAAAAGTTATTTTATTCTTTTTAGTACATTTGGAAATAAAAGCGTTTTTTGAAAATGTTTTTTTTTACTTATTTTTATTTATAGGTAGGAATAACTGGTACATGTAGACGAGAAGAGTTATATAATAGAAACATAGAAGACTTTGAGGAACGTGATGGATTAATCATTGTAAAAATACCCCAAACGAAGACAAATATTCAGCGATCATTTGTTGCACGAGGTTCCAGTAGATGGTGCTGAAATTTTTTCAACGGCATCTGTTTTCCAAAATAAGCTTCCGGTGTCAATTGGAAATTGTAATAATGGTACTTTCAATATTTATGGTTAATAGGTAAATTATGAAAATTGTTATTATTTAAAATTAAATAAATTTACTTACCGTTCTAGAACGCCAAAATACTTACCGTCGTATTTATTCTTAGCAACTAGTAACCAAACTTACTGACGTGGAAACAGACGAGGTAAACAACCAGATAGACCATAGTCTCGCAAAAATTTAATAATCGTTTCTTTTAATACATAAACAAAAAAGTGGTAGTCGAACGGGGACACCTCGCCTTTCACTTTTGTGACGTCATTTGACCTTGGGATTTCCCACGGTTGCCCACGTATGAGACCGTATTTTCCACCCCTATAATTTCTTTTCGGAGGCCTTTTTCAACCCTTGAATGTCACCCATATGGTTTCTTCCAGAGGTCATTTTCAACACTTTTCATCCCTAATTATTTTTGTTTTTACTCGTTTACTTGAGGGGCGTATTTTTTCACCCCTTATTTTATGGTCGCTTACGTGTAGGACGCGTTTCTCTACCCCTATGGTTTCTTTTCGAGGGTCAACCCTAATTAGAGCCTTTTTGACAGTAATTTGTACTTACTCACGTGAGAGGTGTATTCAGGTCTTGAGCTTGGTGTTGGACTTGGGGTTGGTCTTGGACTTGGAGTTAGTCTTAGGGTTATTTTTGATGGACAGCTTTAACCCTACTTAAGGTCCTTTTGGTTGTATTAAGAGCAGTACCCCTGGAGGTTAGGCAAACGCACACGCATACTATGTTGGAAATTGCATAATTACCCTAATAAGATATTATTAAAATTATCGATCCTATTATTTAAATGGTCATATACTATTGGGTACGTTCGGATGATCTTTTACCTATACGAGAAATTTATTTATACGTTGTATTTCTAATAAGAAGGTTCTTGTAAGACACGTGCAGGGCTTCGCAACTTGTTCTTGGGTCCTCGCCCACAGGCTGGAGATTGTATGGGAACCCTAACCTTATAAGACAATTGTACAGCTAAACCCCTATCGTGGTCCTTTGGTGCAATTGTATGTAGGTTCCAACTTAATCTTACAACCGTTGGCCTTCGTCCCGTCATACAAAATTGTATTTTAATAAGGAGGCCCTAGCCTTGTAAGACAGGACCTGTATCAGGGTCTGAGCCCTGGACCCTTCGAGTTAAAATTGATTTTAGTGCCATCTAGTGGCGTATAGACTAATGAACACTTTTTATAATAGAAGTTGATAATGCACACCTCCTCGCCTATCTTGTTTCCTCTCATCTCCACTTTACACTTTCACACACACACACACACACACCACACGTACGCACACCAGCACCCCACACGCAGCGAGCGCAACACGCAAGCACAGCACACGCACACGCACCACGCGACACGCACACCGCACACACGCACACGCACACACACACACACACACGCCAACCACCACGCAACACGACACACACACGCACACGACACACAGCACACACCACGCACACGACCACGCACACACCGACACACCACACACGACACACGCACACACGCACACACGACACACACACACCACACAGCACACACGACACACACACACACACGCACACACGCACACACGCACACACACACGACACACAGCACACCACACACACGCACACGACACGCACACGACACACGCACACACGCACACACACACGCACACACGCACACACGCACACGCACACACGCACACACGACACACGCACAACGACACACGCACACACGACACACGCACACACGCACACACGACACACGCACACGACACACGCACACACACACACACACACGCACAGCACACACACACAGCACACACGCACACACGACACACGCACACACGCACACACGACACACGCACACCGCACACACCACACGCACGCACACGCACACACGCACACAGCACACACGCACACACGCACACGACCACACACGCACACGCACACACGCACACGACACGCACACAGCACACACGCACACGCACACACGCACACGCACACACGCACACGCACACACGCACACACGCACACACGCACACACGCACACCACACCGCACACCACACGCACACACGCACACACGCACACACGCACACACGCACACGACACACGCACACACGCACACACGCACACGCACACGCACACACGCACGACACGCACACACGCACACAGCACACACGCACACACGACACACACGCACACACGCACACACCACACACGCACACACGCACACACGCACACACGCACACGCACACAGCACACAGCACACACACGCACACGCACACACGCACACGCACACACGACACACGACACACGACACGCACACACGCACACCACACGCACACGCACACACGCACACGCACACACGCACACGCACACACGCACACACGCACACACGCACACGCAACACACGCACACACGCACACACGCACACACGCACACGCACACACGCACACACGCACACGCACACACGCACACACGCACACACGCACACGCAACACGCACACGCACACACACACACGCACACGCACACGCACACGCACACGCACACACGCACACGCACACACGACACCACACAGCACACACGCACACGCACACGCACACGCACACGCACACGCACACAGCACACACACACAGCACACAGCACACACCACACGCACACACGCACACACCACACACACCACACACACACACACACACAGCACACACACACACACACACAAATCAATTAATTAATTAATCAATCAATCTCAAACAAATCATGTTCGATCAAATCAACCAGATCAATCTCAATCAATCAACCGAAATTATGTCTTACAGTTTGCGGAAACCAGGTTACAGTTCAAAACTGAATACATTAAGGTCTAAATTAAATATGACGTGGAATAATAAATAATTTCTACCCTAATGCAATGTTACTTTTTATATAGGCAGATTCTCTCTTCCTAAACACGCACCACCTATACATTCGGAAAATTATGTCTGATTTATTTGCATGTTCAATTACATTCACACAAAATTGTTTCATAGTAACGTGTTCATTAACAGTAATTAAAACCCCATTAAAAAGACTGGAAAGTAATAATTACTTATATATAACATAGAGTTAAGTTAAATTAACATGTTTTTAAGAATATTAAACTGATATAATGGAAATAAAAGGCAAAAGGTTTTAATGGTTTTACTATTATAAGCGAATTAACAATAACTACAAGTTTAAAATCCACCAATACGTACCAACTATTTGTAGAGCTGATCTTATGACGTCATCCTATAAGAGTAATAATACATTTTAAAAACCTTTATCGACATTTTTGTTAGCAATATCAGTTAAAAAACATATATATATATATATATATATATATATATATATATATATTAAAGATAATACGCTTACCTTTAGAAGTGTTTTTTCCTTGAGTTGTTCTAATAATGATAAACATATGTTGAACTGAAATATTTTTGTATACAACGTGTCCACATGTGGCTCATAAGCAGGCGCAAGCTTCCGTCTTAGGAGAAAATACCTCAGCCATAAAAAAGGAGTTTAGATTTATAAACATGCCCCTAGGGAAGATATTAGGGTGTGGTTCGGTCAATACTTCAAACTTCCCTCGAAGATAACCGATTCTACCCGAACATTGACGAGTGCACCAGCGCACAAGGCCCGAGGCTTGCAGCGTTCTCGTTTCTCGTGTGTTTCGCTCTTTAAAGTGTAACTGTCATCAAGTGAGCATTATTATGATCTATTCTCCTGCTTATGAGCCAACATCAGCGAGCATTAGAGACTGTACTGACTTGTTAATAAACTATTACAACATAACCGTTCAAGATAATGATGGAAACGATGACGTGGATAAGCTGAATGTATCTCACATCCAAGGTGATGGTGATTCACAAAAGAGGAAGAAGAGCGATGAGGTAGAGGAGAAGGACGAGTCTCAAAACCATGATGATAGCGACGAATCACGGTTCAAGAAGAAGAAGGAGACCGATAAACGTTGTTATTAAATAAAAAGTATTGTTGTTTATAATAATAATAATAATAATATATTTTCATGCGCTAAGCTTTCCTTCCATTTTGTCAATAAACTTGTTTTTCCTAACGGTGCTTCCCGCCTTGATTCATGTGTGCAGCTTTACTAATTTTCGCGTTAGCGTGTTTTTCGCTGGCGTGTTTTCGTTTGTGTGTTTTCGTATTTGCGTGTTTTCTTTTTACGTGTTCTCGCATTTGTATGTCTTCGCGTTTGCATATTTTCGTGTTAGCGTCTTTTCGTGATAGCGTTTTTTTTCGTTTGTGTGTTTTCGTGTTAGCGTGCTTTCGTTTGTGTGTTTTCGTGTTAGCGTGTGTTCGTGTTTGCGTGTTTTTTGTGTTGGTGTGTTTTCGTGTTTTGTATGTTCTTGCGTTTGCGCTCGAGGGTGTGTGTGTATGTGTGTGTGTGTATGTGTGTGTGTATGTGTGTGTGTATGTGTGTGTGTGTGTGTGTGTGTGTGTGTGTGTGTGTGTGTGTGTGTGTGTGTACGTGCGTGCGTTGTGAGCGTGCGTGCGTGTGCGTGTGTGTTTTCGTTTGCCTCGTGGTAAAGCAATGATAGTCGATTGTATGTAGTTGTAGGCAATATTGTGTTGACTAAAAGCCATAATTGGAAACGCTGCTTGCTATGCACAGCCCGCGGAGTTATGTTTAATTAGCTTTTTGACATATGTATTTATGATAAAGTCAGGCTTGCATGTAAAATAATATAGAGGTGAAACTAGCTAGCTAACGTATTTTGCTGCTACATGCATCACAGTATTGAAGATTCTG
The DNA here is from genome assembly GCA_036346205.1 of Vesta saturnalis. Classification (NCBI taxonomy): domain Eukaryota; kingdom Metazoa; phylum Arthropoda; class Insecta; order Coleoptera; family Lampyridae; genus Vesta; species Vesta saturnalis. Next base: position 138,463 of record JARFJB010000013.1, on the reverse strand, counting down.
TTTATGTATTAGAAAACGTACTACAGTCTCGAAACAGAATGCAGATAAAATTGAAGGAAATGAATACGGTACAACTTCTGCGAACGAACTGAAAGATTTGAAGAGTGTGCAGCATTTCCAGAGCCGTGCTGAAACCAGTTAATTTATAGAAAACCTCATGTCCATGTAATAATAGTGTCTGATAAAAAACTGTTAGGGGTTATTAGCTGCATTATAGGTAGTTACAATATAACCGTTCAGGGTGAAGACGATGAGGTGATTGTATCTCAAAATCTCGATGATGGTGATGCTCTCTATGAAATTTCAAATAAAATTAGATTACGTCACTCTTATTTCAGATTAGAAATTTTAAAGTGTTTAGTTAACATTGCTATTAATCTCAACTGATAAAAATCCATATAACGTGAAGTACATGTGTGTGTGTGTGTGTGTGTGTGTGTGTGTGTGTGTTAGCAAAATTTTTAAAATATTTGTGTTTTGAATGTAAATTTTATAAGTACAACATAATTGCAAAATACGTGTAGCGGTAAACAGGTTTTGTGTACTACTTTCTAAATTAGTTAATGATTGGAATGTACTAGCCAGTTTATATCCAACTATTCACAAAGCGTGTTTAGTGAGACTACATGTGGACACGTTGTATAAAAAATATTTCAGTTCAACATATGTCCATCATTATTAGAACAACTGAAGGAAAAACACTTCTAAAGGTAAGTGTATATTTAATATATATATATATATATATATATATATATATATATATATATATATATATATATATATATATATATATATATATATATATATATATATATATATATATATATATATATATATATATATATATATCTGTGTGTGTGTGTGTTTTACCTGATATCTAACAAAATGTAGATAAAGATTTTTAAAATGTATTATTACTCTTATGGGATGACGTCATAAGATCAGCTCTACAAATAGTTGGTACGTATTCGTGGATTTTAAACTTGTAGTTATTGTTAATTCGCGTATAATAATAAAACCATTGAAACCTTTTGCCTTTTATTTCCATTATATCAGTTTGATATTCTTAAAACATGTTAATTTAACTTAACTCTATGTTATATATAAGTAATTATTACTTTCCAGTCTTTTTAATGGGGTTTTTATAACAGTTAATGAATACGTTACTATGAAACAATCAGACAATTTTCCGAATGTATTTTAGATAAAAATTTTTAAAATGTATTATTACTCTTATGGGATGACGCCATAAGATCAGCTCTACAAATAGTTGGTACGTATTCGTGGATTTTAAACTTGTAGTTATTGTTAATTCGCGTATAATAATAAAACCATTGAAACCTTTTGCCTTTTATTTCCATTATATCAGTTTGATATTCTTAAAAACATGTTAATTTAACTTAACTCTATGTTATATATAAGTAATTATTACTTTCCAGTCTTTTTAATGGGGTTTTTATAACTGTTAATGAATACGTTACTATGAAACAATCAGACAATTTTCCGAATGTATAGGTGGTGCATGTTTAGAAAGAGAGACTCTGCCTATACAAAAAGTAGCATTGCATTAGGGTAGAAATTATTTATTATTTCACGTCATATTTAATTTAGACTTTAATGTATTCAGTTTTGAACTGTAATCTGATTTCCGCAAACTGTAAGACATAATTTCGGTTGATTGATTGAGATTGATCTGGTTGATTTGATCGAGCATGATTTGTTTGAGATTGATTGATTAATTAATTAATTGATTTGTTTGTGTGTGTGTGTGTGTGTGTGGTGTGTGTGTGTGTGTGTGTGTGAAAGAGCCTAAAGAGAGATAGGGAGAGAGAGAAACAAGATAGAGCAAGAGAGAGGTCTAGTCTATACGCCACTAGATGGCACTAAAATCAATTTTAACTCAAAGGGGCCAGGGCTCAGACCTTGTTACAAGTCCTGTCTTACGAGGCTAGGGCCTCCTTATTAGAATACAGTTTTGTATGACTGGGCGAAGGCCTACACCTGTAAGATTAAGTTAGAACCTACATACAATTGCACCAAGGGGGCCATGATAGGGGCGAAGCTCTACACTTGTCTTATAAGGTTAGGGTTCCCATACCATCTCCAGCCAGGGGGCGAAGGCCCGAGAACAAGTTGCGAAGCCCTACACGTGTCTTACAAAAACCTCCTTATTAGAAATACAACGTATAAATGTCTCGTACAGGTAAAAGATCATCCGAACGTACCCAATAGCATGTGACCATTTAAACAATAGGATCGATAATTTTAACAATAACATCTTATTAGGGTAATTATGCAATTTCCAACATTGTATGCACGTGAGTTTCCCTACCCTCCAGGGGAACTGTTCTTAATACAACCAAAAGGACCTTAATTAGGGTTAAAGCTGTCCATCAAAAATAACTCTAAGACTAACTTCAGGACCAAGACCAACCCCAAGTCCAACACCAAGCTCAAGACCTAAATACAGCTCTCACGTGAGTAAGTACAAATTACTGTCAAAAAGGCTCTAATTAGGGTTGACCCTCGAAAAGAAACCATAGGGGTAGAAAAAACGCGTCCTACACGTGGCGGCCATAAAATAAGGGGTGAAAAAATACGCCCCTCGAGTAAGCGAGTAAAAACAAAAATAATTAAGGATGAAAAGGGTTGAAAATGACCTCTGGAAAGAAACCATATGGGTGAAACTTAAGGGTTGAAAGAGGCCTCCGAAAAGAAATCATACGGGTGGAAAATACGGTCTCACACGTGGGCAACCGTGGAAAATCCCAAGGTCAAATGACGTCACAAAAGTGAAAGGCGAGGTGTCCCCGTTCTACTAGTGGTATAAACTAAATATATAAACTTTTTTGGTTATGTATTTAATTTGACATTTGTCATCAAATATTTAAAAATTTAATGTTTTTCTAATTTTATGTGAACGATTATAAATTTTGTTCGCAACACGTGCGCTGTCACATTTTTGGTCCTCGCACCAAGAAATGTGTAAACAGCTCACTGGTTACGAAAATAACTATTTTTTGCGTTAACGTATTTATGTCTATCTCTACCTGACATGATGTTTTAAACGTCATTCTGACATAGATTACTGTTTTTGTTTTTACAGTGTTGCCTGTTTTCGTTATGAACGTTTAAAGGAGAGGTTGAGTAGGTATCCTAAAAAATTCAAATTAAATATTTCATTTCTTTTAATTTAAGTTAACATCCAGATGTCTAATAACCTTTGTCTGTCATCACGTTTAAAATGTCGGTTTAACATAGATTATTGTTTTTGCGTTGAAAATGTTGCCTATTTTGTAATGAGCTTCTTATAAAAGATGTTGCATAGTTATCCTAAAAAAAATGTTATAAAAAATTATTTCATTTCTTTTAATTTCCATTTTGTAGGTTGGAGATATATTCATTATCTGAATAACGTTTAATTTTATAAGAAAAAGTGTAGACATATTTTTTAAAGAAAATTTAATTTTACATAACTTTGCTTTATAAAGTGTTTTAATGCAAAGCGAAATAAATACAAAGATTAAATAAATATGATTGAAAATTCCGAAGCAGTATTATTTTTATAGAAGCGGGCGGCTTTGGATGTTGTGTTTATGTCTATTCATCTCTATCTGTCATGAAGTTTTAAATGTCATTCTGACTTTTAATTTTTCAAATTTGACAAAATTGTTTACATCTTTAACAATTTTTAACAAACATAACTACTGACGAAGGTAACTGTAAGTGTTACCGAAACGTTTATATTGTATAATTTAAAGTACACCATTAAAAAACCCCAAAAAAGATAAGTATTTTATTATTGTCATTCTGACTGTTTTTGTTTTTACAATGTTGCCTGTTTTCGTTACGAACGTATAAAATAGAGGTTTCATAGTTATCTAAATAAATGGAAATCAAAACTATTAAAATTTAAGTTAGCATCTAAATGTGTATTAAGTTTTAAATGTCTGTTTGACATAGATTACTGTTTTTGCGTTTACAATGTTGCCATTTTTGTAATGAGCTTCTTATAAAGGATGTTGCAAAGTGATCCTAATAAAATGTTATTAAAATTACTTCATTTCTATTAATTTCCATTTTGTAGGTTAGAAGGTAGTATGGTGTCCCATACCGGATATTTTCTTTACATTAATGCATCGAACAAATAAACAAAAAATTACCTAAATCCAAGATCTACAGCTACAATATTATATGGAGTGACCTTTAGACGTTGCATAGCTGTATAGGTATCCCATAAAATATGACTTTGGAAGTTAATTATGCTATTAATACGTTTCAATGTCTTTTGTAGGTTTTTTTAAAATAAAAATTTCTGTCCAGTTTATTTAGGTAAATTTTACTGTCAATGATAGCCATTAAAATACTATATTGTCGTAACTATTTTAATCACTCACCTTAAAATCGAGTACAAGATTTTTTACTAATCATGTATTTCACATCAGAAATAACAATTAAATGAAAAACTAATAGTGCAATAAATTACTTACTATTGTACGAAATTTTATGGTTTTGAGATCTAATTTTCTTGGCATTAAATCTGCAGTACCAAAATACCCCCTTAATTGACTTTCATCAAGTTAAGTTTTTCTCCTGTAAATTAACACTTGTGTATAGTTTAAAAAACTTGTTTCACCAAACACAATTATCAACACTAATGACGCAGGTTTGTATCTATGAGTTGTTAGAAAAGCTATTACCTTATAATCAGTTTGGTACTCCTGCTTTACGCAATAAGTTTGATGGACAACCGTGAATATCACTATTCCGGTATATTAACCGAACAATAAGTAAATAAGTCACACTAATCCATATAACAGAAATTTAGTTTTCTAATTTGGGTTTATAATGATTTAATAAAATGTGTAAGCGCCCGAGCACAGATAGGAGTTAATAATCAATTACGCACAATCAGTCAAACGATGTATTTAAAAACAGAGCTACACATGGTGTCCATTAACAATATCATCCAATTTCGATTGAAAATTTTGTTCCCCATGAATACAATCGGCAATAACATTACGTACACAATTATCAATCGGCACATTTCCTTCAAAACCTTTTCCAATCGATGCTAAGTTGGTGATTTCAGCATGAAAATCGTGAATTGTTAAACGTATTTGAGTTTTTAAATCTTGAATATGACGTTCAATGTTGTAATTGTCTCTCTTTAATACACTCTCCAAACGAAAACGGATTTCATGCATATTTTTGTGTATTCTTCTAAACTCAGTAGGATCAATACCGTGATATTGTACAAGCTAAAATTTCATTGATTGTATAACTAAGCCTAAGGCACAATGACTTACCTCATCTTTAAGGAAGTGAATAATGTGGTTGAGAGAATGGATAAAGTTAAAACCTGATTTTGTCAACAAATTAACTGTTTCGCGATTTTCCCATTGGATTTTGCCCAATGTGCTCATTACTTGATTAGCAATGTTTTGCTGTGATTCAATAATTGCATCATAGTTTCGATTGTAAAAATCACCACGAATTTGGAGTTGATGGAGAGCTTCAATTAGCGTTTCAATCATAAGTCTAACATCAGATTCCATTTGACCTGCATCGTCACTTCCTAACCAATACGATTGTAGTCTAATAATAACCATACAAAACTCTTACCTCTGTAATAATTCCAAATTTCAATTAATTTCGTAATTTCCTCATAAATTCTGTTGATGTTTTCTTTGAGGTTAGTCTTGAGTTGGCTTGGTTTTATGATTAACGTCTCTTGCACTTGATGGACAACATCGTTGAGCCGTAACGCTATTTGAGGAAGTGATCCATGGCTGTACCTTTCATTAACACGTACGAACTAAAAAATGCCGTTAACACTGGCGCCTGAAGGTAAATATAACTTACATTTTTGAAAATTTTGTTAATGCCTTGCTCGATTTTGTATGCAAATTCACTGGAGTGCGCAACAATTGCTCGACGTCTTTCGACATTATCCAAATTTAAATTTTTAATTGACGTGAGGGCTCCATCTCGAACTTTATCTAATTTCTGTGTAAGGTCGTGATCTTGTGTAATCGGAACAGCTACAGTAGCCTAAAATAGATTTTATTAATGAACTATTGCATATTATGACACTTACGTGAAGAGTAAGGGTTACGATAACCAAAAATACGAACATGCTCATGATGAAAGCTTCACCCAAAAGTGAAGTAAATCTTTGTGAAAGTCATTTATAACAATTTCCACACCGTAACCCTTGACCTAATACTAATCGTAAAAATTCTTGCTCAGGCAGCAGTAATATAATTTTATTTTTAAAAATACCTGTAATGTTTTAATAACGCACCAGTGATTAATTAAGGCAGTAAAAAAAACTAATCAACCCCAAAAATGGGTAATGATGCAATTCGTGTTTTTATCATTTTAATTTTATATAAATATTAAGCAATAAAGTTGAGATAATTTGTGTTATCACCCGTCTATAAAAGTTATTAATTGCAATTATTCTAGTGGAATTTGTAGAATTACATTCTCTCTATCTACATATTTTCTGCAGTTTCATATACTAAAATTAAAACAATCAAGCAAAATGGACAAGATGTCAAACAACGATACTATCTTCTCCACACGTGGCCAGAGCCAAAAATGCGAAACAAATAATGCAAATATTTGGTGTACAACATACGATCTTCCAATCAACAAAGTAGAAATTAAAATAAATGAAATACTATTTTTCTTTTGGTTAATTATAGACTGGCAGATAATCACACTATTCTATAAACCATAGACCTATTTCTGCCGTTTGGAAAGCAATATTCTGGAAGCACAAAATAAGACAATATTTACAATTTGAAATAATTATTAAGTTACAAGATTTTAAACGATTGACAAATTTATGCCAAGTATTTATATAGGTTACCTGAAACAACGCAATCACTCACACGCATAAGCGCACACACCCACTCACACAAACACACACACACACACACACACACACACACACACACTCACACACACATAGGGCATACGCGCACGTATACGCACACGCACTCGTTCACGCACACATACACACACATACACACACACACACACACACACACACACACACACAACAAACACACACACACACACACACACACACACACACACACACACACACACACACACACACACACACACACACACACACACACACAGACACACACACACACACACACACACACACACACACACACACACACACACACACACACATACACACACACACACACACACACACACACACACACACATACACACAAACACGCAAACACAAAGATTCACACATACGCACACACACACACACACACACACACACACACACACACACACACACGCAAACGCATACGTCATGCGCACACGCGTGCACGCACACACACACAAGCACAAAATAAGACAATATTTACAATTTGAAATAATTATTAAGTTACAAGATTTTAAACGATTGACAAATTTATGCCAAGTATTTATATAGGTTACCTGAAACAACGCAATCACTCACACGCATAAGCGCACACACACCCACTCACACAAACACACAAACACACACACACACACACACACACACACACACACACACGCATACATACATACACACACACACACACACACACACACACAACAAGAACACATACACACCACGCACGTGTACGCACACGCACTGTACACGCACATACACACACACACACACACACACACACACACACACACACACACACACACACACACACACACACACACACACACACACACATACACACATTCACACACAACCGTACACGCACATACACAAGCACACGCGCACGCGCACCAGCACACTTACGCCACACGCACATATACGCATACACTCACATGAACACGCAGCACGCACACACACACAAACACAAACACGAACACGAACACGAACACGAACACGAACACGAACACGCACACGAACACGAACACGAACACACACACACACACGCGTACGCGCAGGTGCACGCACACGCACTCGTACACGCACATACACACACACACACACATACACACACACACACACAGACACACACACACACACACATACACACATTCACACACAACCGTACACGCACATGAACAAGCACACGCGCACGAGCACCAGCACACTTACGCCACACACACATACACGCACACACCCACATGAACACGCAGCACGCACACACACAAACACAAACACGAACACGAACACGAACACGAACACGAACACGAACACGAACACGAACACGAACACAAACACGAACACACACACGAACACGAACACGAACACGAACACGAACACGAACACGAACACGAACACGAACACGAACACAAACCCACACACACACACACACACACACACACACACACACACACACACACACACACACACACACACACACATAGTTCAAATCTATTCACCTTTCACCTTATAATTTCTGAAACAGGGGAGTCTGCGAGGATTCTAATACAGTGGTACCTAATGGTAAAAGTAATCAAAGCGCTTTAAGATATTTTTCGAAAGTTGCATAACCGTCTACATTTCCTAAAAGGGAGCATGCAATAATGTTTCAGGCAATTGACGGTTTGGTTGTTAAGGATTATGTAATATCCACGGGTGAGATAATTGGTCCCAAAAATATTTCATTTGCCTCTAGGATGAATAATAATAGAGTATGTATATACTTAACGAATAAAGAGTTAGTGCATAAATTCATTAATGAAGGAGGAGTTAATACTATGAAACATTTTGTACCAGCTAGAAAATTAATCTTACCTGCAAAACGTATTATATTTTCCGTGTCTCCTTGCATACGCCATTTCATTATTGAGGAAGAACTTAAAAAGTGTAATTGTAAACTTTTGACCCCGTTGTCCTTTATTGGTGCAGGTATTGTATTGGAAGAATACGCGCACGTGAATGGCTTCCATAGGCAAGTTTTCGTTACCAGTGACACAGATAACTCTGTTAGTTTACCTACGACAATGGTGATTCATTTCAATAATGAGGAATACAGGGTTTTCATATCTGATCACAAAGTTGAATGCTGTAAATGTAATCAATTCGGTCATATATCCTCAAAATGTATTATTGAAAATAACGAAATTAGACCTGCAACTATGGGAGAAGCACAGGTTGAAGATTTTAATAGGAACAAACAACCTCACCCAGCTACCCAATCGACTTACTTAAGCACTTATACTGTAGAAATGTATGATACAATTATTTATAGAAGATAGCAGTATAGATACAGAAAACACAGCAACAACCGAAGGGCCTTTTGACAACTTAAGTACAGATATTGACTTACAAAACCGTCGAATCTTGACAACAAAACAGCATGTAAGAAACGTAAAGTTGATCAATCATCTTCAATGGAAAGCTTTGATGAGATTAAGGAAGCTTGGAAAGACAATAATAACACTAATTAGATTATACTAGGGCAGTTTGATAAGTCAGTGACTTTTTGAATTTTCCGCGAAGTAATCTTAAATGCAACACTGCTCCCGTCAGCTGCCATCTACTAATAGACTACTGCCAAATTTTGAGCAAGCTGGGATATTTAGTTTGTGTTTGACAGCCGTTGAAAGCAGACAACCTCGTGAAGTTTAACGAGAATGAAAAAAAGTGAATTTCGTGTGCTGATTAAGCATTATTTTTTGCGTAGAAACATCACAGAACCCAAGGAAAGCCTTGATAAATACCATGGAAACTCTGCACCATTAACTTCAATGGTTAAGAAGTGGTTTACTGAGTTCCGTTGTGGTTGTACCAACACAGGTGACGCCGAACGTTTAGGTCACCCAAAAGAGCTTTTCACGCCAGAAATCGTCGACAACATCCATGAAATGATATTGGACGATTGTAGAATAAAAGTGTGTGATGTGGACGACGCTGTAGGCATCTCAACTGAGTGGGTACATCACATATTACATGAACATTTGCACATGAAAATAATATCCGCACGATGGGTGCCGCGGTTGCTCACACTCGACCATAAGCGCAACCACTTCAAAGGAATGTTCAGACGCAATCTGACCAAGCTTTTGCGCGGTTTCGTTACCGTAGACGAAACATGATCCATCACAACACACCAGAAACCAAGGAACATTCAAGACAGTTGGTTTCTCCGGTTGAATGTGCACCTAAGAAGGCCAAGGTGAGTCTGTCGGCCAACGAGGTCATCGCCACAGTTTTTGGGATGTACGCGGTGTCATTCATATCGATTACCTTGTAAAGGGTAAAACAATCACCGGCGAATATTATTCATAGCTTTTGGATAGATTTTATTTGAAGCAGAAAAGACCGCATTTGGCGAAGAAAAAAGTGCTGCAAACATCCATAAATCGGTCCACGAATTGCTACCCCATTTAGCCTTTTCTCCAGATTTAGACTTCTGCGACCATTTCCTGTTTCCAAACCTGAGGAAGTGGCTGGACGGTAAGAGATTTGGGTCGAATGAAGCGATTATCACTGAAAAATACGCCAATTTTGAGTAGCTTGGGAGATCCTATTATTTGGAAGGAATAAGAAAATTGGAAAAACGCTAGACTAAATGTATAGTGTTAAAAGGAGACTATGTTGAGAAATAAAATGCTTATTTGCCGAAGAAAAAAATACCTTTTATTCTTAAAGTCACCGACTTATCAAATTCTCCTGGTACATTTTCAATTTTTTTGCAAAATGTGAAAGGTACTGAAATCACCTGTGAAGTAGTGCAAAGATTCACAAATAATGTGGAAAGGCTTACAGAACTTATACGTTATTCCATTTTTGTCCCAAAGAGTTGCAAAGGAACGCTGTAAAAGGTCATTGAAAAACTTGGGTAGAGAAGAAAAAACTGCTTTACTCTCTAAATCCTCGCAGAGGTTCTTCCGATACACCGCAAATCTTTAAGAGAAAAGTATTCATAGCCTAGATAGTACATATTAATTTATGACAGCAACATAAAAGTTATATCCCTTCATACTAAAAGTTTAAGAAGTTAGTTTAAATGTTTGAAATTGATTTCGTTCCTGGAGCTAATATCATATTGTTACAAGAATCATATTTTGAACATTTACCGAATGCACTTGAAAAGTATGCATACAATTTCTTTATTAATCCGCGTTACACTAATTACAGCGGAAGCTTAATTGCTATTAAAAAGAACCTATGTGTGAATATAATTGAACATGGGATAGTATTTAACTGATCCCTTCACAAACTCATATTTTCTGTCAACAACTGTAATTGGTCGTACTTGAATATTTACATCCCTCACAATATCAGTGCCGCTAATGAAATACTGTCGTGTTTACAAGAGTCTTCAAGCAATATCCAAGATTGACATAATATAATCCTTGGTGGTGACTTGAACTGTACAGAGGACCCAATGCAAGGCCGGAGTGATTCAGTAGAGTTATCAAATTTACCAAGTTATCAAATAATTTGTGAAACACCTTAATAGCAGCACATCTAGTTGATTCGTGCAGGATCAGACAGGTTATACTGCTCCAACAACCTTATTCAGTCGCTAAAATCAACATCCTTACATTACAGTTTCTCTGATCATCAGTATCTTTCTAAATGCGTAAAGTAGTCAATCTCACCCCATATTAGAAATGTGATAACCCTTTATTAAACGACGAAGATTTTGAAAGCAAAATGAATACTTTTCTCTCTGTAGAAGCGCTAAATGAGTTCAAAAATGAGGAATTCTGAGAAAGCAAAAAAAAAGCGTCACGACATTTGTAATTGACATATCCAAATACATAGGATTGTGCAAAAAGAAGAAGATGATATCAGAAAGTTAGTGGTGCGGATATTATTGGATAAAACCAAAGATGCATATTTTAAGGAAAGTGAAAGGAAGCTAATGAATACTAAATATAACAAACTTGTGTAAGCGGATCGTCCTATTGTGGGTAAAAAACTTCAAACCTCTTTAAACTTATATCTATGTTAATCATAACGATCAGATAATCGAGGACCCGTTGAAGGTATGCAAAATTGTAGATTATTTCAATAAAATGTATAGCAATGAAGAAATCGACGCAAATGAATGCAGCCCTCTATACAAATACCTAGTAACTTTAATTCCCTGAGATAAAAATTGTTTGGAACAACCCGTCAGGCTTGAAGAGTTTACAACCGCACTGGTTTCTTCCAATAAAAACAGCGCCCCAGCAATGGATCGTTTAACCGTGCAATTCGATCTAGAGTTTTGGGATAAAGTATTTCACTGTCTTACACCAAGCTTTCGAAAATGAACAACTTCCTCCAACAGTAAGGAAAGCAACAGTAGCTCTTTTACGGGAGAATGGTGATTTATGGGACATAAATAACTAGCGCTCTATTTCTTTGATGCCTACCGACTGAATAATTTTTTTGAAGGTTCTATCTGTACGACTATCTAACATCATCTCTAAAATTATTTTACCGAGCCAAAGTTATACCGTGCTTGACAGGTCTGTATGACACTCTACACTTACCTAGGGAATTAATAAATTACGCTAATCAAAATAAAGTTCCACTAGCAATAATTAATCTGGATCAAAAAGTAGCGTTTGATAAAATTTGTCACAAATACTTGTTTCATGTGCTAAAGGTTATGAATTTTGGAGACGACTTTATCAATGGCTTCAAACTGTTGTACATAAATGCTTTTGGTCATGTGAGATTACGTTCAGTGCTAACAAGAGCCGATAAGTTTGAGTGTGGAACTAGACAGGGATGCCCTTCGTCAGGTTCGTTGTTTACCATAGCCATCGAAACTTTCTGAGCCTTATTGAGACATTTTCTGGCAGCATTCACTGTGACAAAATTACCTACACCTATTAAAATAACCGTCAGTGCGAACGCGGATGACGTGTCGGTTTTCATCGCAAGAAATGAAGACTTTAATATTCTCAAAAACTGCTATACCAAATACGCGGAATAATTTGGATCAAAACTAAATTTAGCTAAGTGTAAAAGGTAATTGGAAAGAGGAAAGAAACTGCACATAGAATCACTTGGTCTCCAGAAATACGAGTGCCAGGATATTATTTTTCTAATGGCCAGAAGCAAGACTTTGATGAAGCATTCACGACTTCAGTCAAAGCGGTTAATGCCTCAATGAAGAACAAGAAATGTAAGTTGTCCTCTTTATCGATATTAGGCCGAAGAGCGGTGGTCAACCATTTGGAGCATCATTAAGTCTCCCTGTTTGTTACGGAGGATTGGGTTTGGTTCACATACCATCTAAAATCAAAAGCTTACGAATCAAGCTGGCACAAAGAATAAAGAAAAGAAGCATTGGAATACTATTGTAAACTTAAACCTTATGCAAGCAGATTATTTAGGTTTATCGTGGTTGTGGATGTTTCTTAACAGAAAAATACCGAAAAAAAATCAACATCGAACAAGTATTGATGTGATTTTGGATAATCTAGATCTACTTATGATTCAAAGAATAGAGTCCAGATTATCTCCTCTCTCCCATTTTTCGACGAACTCGCCAAAGTTAGGTTTTTATACTTTAGAAGTCTGTAGAATAAATAATTCATAGTTACAAAAAAAGTTAAAAAACAATAAAAGCACGATTGCAAACAACTTGAGGTAAACTTTTTATTTATGTATTTAATAAAATTAATAATAATTTTTAACTTGTTTGGTAGTAAATAATGATGTTAAAGAACGTTTAAATATGAAAATCCATACTGCAAGTTAAATTCTAAGTCTATCAGCAAATTACAGCAGACCATAAAAGCTGGCTACTTCCGCATAAAGGAGAATTCTAGTTTGGGGACTAATTGGAACAAAAAGAAAACGTGTTGGAAATCCTATTTCAACTCGCTTACCAGTGTGTATGTTTAAAAAGTTGTTTAGAGGTTACCAAAGAACCGATGGGCAGATCCAATTTATTTGAGGCGCGAAAACGTAAGGAAACTTGATTCATGTCAATTTTGCTGGAAACCAAACTGTGATGTGGTAGACATGATATTTTTATGCCAACATGCTCAAGACACCTGGAGATTAGTGACTACACAGATAAAGAAATTCCTAAACATCAACGATATAAAAAATATCTACCTTTTGTGTGGAATAAATGGAAATGCATATACACATTGAATAGCTAACTACTTAATAAATTTAGCGAAAGCCACTGTATACAATACTACAAAAAGTACAATGAAAAACAGAATCTTTTCCCATAATTTTAAATCGATTTTCACTAGTAGGTTAAAAAGCAGAATACTGCAAGATTTCTCCTTGCAGCTGGAAAAGGACGCTATAGGTCTCTTCGAAAGTAAATGGTGCATACACAATGTGTTGTGTAGAATTGATATAAACCAATCATTAATATGGAATCCTAAACTGTAATGGTTTAGACACGCACACACGCACACACAAACACGCGCACACGCGCAAATACGCAAACATGTAAACACACACACACACACACACACACACACACACACACACACACACAGCACACAGGACACACACCACCACAAAACGCAAACACGCACACACGCAACACACACGCACACACAGCACACACGCACACAGCACACACGACACCACACAGCCACACGCACACGACACACACACACACACACACACACACACACACACACACACACACGCACACATGGACACACGCACACACGCAAAAATGCAAACACGCACACACGCAACACACGCACACACGCACACACGCACACACGCACACACACACAGCACACACGCTCACACGCACACACGCGCACACGCACACACGCACACAGCACACACCACCACACGACACAGCACACACCACACACCACACAGCACACACCACACACAGCACACACACCACACGCACACGCACACACGACACACCACACACGCACACACGACACACGCACACACCACACGACACACGCACACACGCACACGACACACGCACACACGCACACGCACACACAGACACACACACACACACACACACACACACACACACACACACACACACACCTGACGGATCTTTGTGAAACGTCGTAAAATGGGGCAATAAGTCGATTTAGCGATAGTGAAAGAAAATTCGATTACATAACCTTCTATACCTACATATGCATATGTTTATGTTTAATTGTTTTCTACAGAAATACAAAACCCAACTGAACGGGATCATTTAAAAAAAAACAGTTCGGCTTTTTAACCATCTTATTCTTATTTATCAACTATAGAAAAACGCTATGAAGGTAAATTGGCTGCATTAACAGGTTAATAAAGAAATTTTGTAAATTAAACACGCATTCTGAAAAAAAAACAATTTCACCGTAGAAGTTAATTAATATGAGAAAACAGCCTTAGGTAAACAAATTTTTACATAACCCTTGATATAACTAATTAAGTCAGAAGATACATGAAAGGTTATCAAAAAAGTCCGATATTTCTTAAATTATGTAACTTTATCAAAACTTACACAAATATCTCAAAGGCCACATCATCTTGTTAACAAAATTATTTGTGGTTCTAACATAGAAGAAAAAAGTCATCACTATGAGAATGATTTGGTTAACTATTTTCTCAATTCTTTGTATCAGCTGCACATTAAATGGAGTGGTAATAATCTAATAAACAGGACAGTTTATACATTAATGATTATTTTTCAGAGTTCCATGAATGAAGCAGTCTCTAATTATGTAAGTGAGCTAAATAAAGAAACTCCATTAAACTTTAGAGTTATCGTTACGAAAAATACTTTTCATGGTGACGGTTCAGTAAAGCACGACGATACGTTAGTATATGCATCAAAAGATGTAAGTTAGATTTTTGTTGTCCAACGCGATCTACATCGTTTTTTTTAGAGTAAACCTGCTGAGTTCAAGTTAAACAGTTTGGGAAAAAAGAGAGTAGAGCACTTAATTAAGAAGACTGAAGATAAAGGGCTTGCACTTTCCTTGCTTCACGAGAATTTTATTAAAAATAAAACCAAAGATTATGACACACCCGCATTGGTTAGCATTAAACCAAATTTTCAAAATTTGAAGATTTTTTTTACAGTCCCCACTTGATTCGCCTGCTGAAAGAATTGTTTCTAACAAGGAAGGATATGGAGCTGGAGTAATTGCAGAGCTTATTGATACTCTTGACGAAACAACCAATGAAGCTAAAATTGAAGCGTTAGAATATTTCCCCAGTAAAACCATAAAAAGGAGGACATCCTTATCTATACTAGCGAAAGAGGTAGTGTGCCTTTAAAGGTCATACAATTTACAAGAATGTTTGTAGGTATCAATTAAACATCACAAAGGATTTTCTAAGAAAATGATTGAAGATGGTAAAAAAATAATCAAGAGAGCGTTCAAAATTGATGTTGATGATAGAGCTCTTATCATTGTTCGATTATTGGAAGAAAAATTCCCCAATTACACTTGGTCAGTTTACATTAATCCAGTAACTTATACTGCTAAATGTGAAGTAATGGCCGATTTCGTATACGACAAGAATCACTACGTTCTTTTGGGATCAGGATCATCTTAAGATACAAAGATTGATTTATTGTTCATTGTGCTGTTGAATAAATTGTCCAGTTGATGCATTCTTTTTTAATTTTTTTAAATTGTATGTATGCGGGTTACATGCAAGTTTAAAGTATACATAAATATTTCTTGTTCCATAACAAAGGAGTCATGCAGAGCCCAAAATTTTAAATATTAAGGCAGCAGTAAAGACTTTGATAGAAAGATATAAATTGGCATAAGTTAAGGCGAGTTGGCGCAGGCTTTCTCCATCTTGAAGATGGTACATCAGACACTTGAATTAAAGCTGGACACAAATTTCGAACATACTTTAAGACATGTACAGCCATTCATGTGCGGACGGACCTGAATCTTTACTCTCGGTTAACTCTAACGAGCATGTTCGGCAGATTTCCTCACCGTGATGACGTTCGTCGCACCAAATTCATCGTGTGTGGTATAAAGCCGTCGTGCAAAATCGTCGAAATCAAACGCTCACACAGTTTGAATTTTTGGTCGCCGTACTCCTTCCCCGCGATAAGATTCGCCGAACACGTTCGTAACCTATAGCACGCTTTAATGTAAATTTCACAAAGATAAAGTGTTTCCACAAAGACTGAGCTGAGCGTATTTACCTAAATAAGTTTATAAAACGTGAATCAAGTATTCCCATTCGTACGATCATGTGCGTCCATTCATGTATGCGCGGACTAAAAACTAAAAACCCATCCGACGGATTTATCTTTTTACACATCATTGTCCAAGTCTGTATATTGTATATGAATGCGCGTACGTGGCTTAAGATATGTTTCATGACGCGTACCTATCTGATACAGATACTTGAAACTTTTATTTATTTATATCATTGAATTAGCCCAGCTGAGAATTTATTTCACTACAAGCTTGAAGGGAAATCACTAAATATTACACATGCAATTTGTATACTGTGGAAGAGATCATATTTTTACGAAGTTCTATTAGGTCTGGCGCTCAAGTAAATAACGTGTATGTTCACTGACAGTATGTACCGTGCCAACAGTATGTAACGTGCCAATTCTTGTCAGAATGCCAGTTTTTGATTTGTGTTACTATTTGTAAATATATTTACATTATTTGTGTATATTTAGGCATACTGTAGTGTTTTTATCTTCCAACCTACATATACGTATGGAAGGTTATGCAATCGACTGTTTTTTCACTATCGGTAAATCGAGATATTAGCTCTTTTTACGTTTGGCCAAGTTTCGCCAAGATCCCATAATGTCTGGATGCGAGTGTAAGTGTGTATTTGCGAGTGTGTGTGCGTGCGAGCGCGCGCGTGCGTGCGTGTGTGTGTTTGTGTGTGAGTGTGAGTGTGGGTATGAGTATGAGTGTGAGTGTGAGTGTGGGAGTGGGTGAGTGGTGAGGATGGTGAGGTGTGAGGTGAGTGTGAGGAGTGTGAGTGGTGAGTGTGAGTGTGAGGTGGAGAGTGATGAGTGTGAGTGTGAGTGTGAGTGTGAGTGGTAGTGAGTGTGAGTGTGGAGTGGAGTGGAGTGAGTGTGAGGAGGTGTGAGTGTGGTGGAGTGTAGTGAGTGTGAGTGTGAGTGAGGTGAGGAGGTGGAGTGTGAGTGAGTGTGAGTGGTGAGGTGGAGTGTAGTGGAGTGTGAGAGAGTGAGTGTGAGTGTGGAGTGTGAGTGAGTGGTAGTGAGGTGTGAGGTGAGTGTGAGTGAGGTGAGGTGAGTGGTGAGTGAGTGTGAGGTGAGTGTGAGTGGAGTGAGTGTGAGGTGAGTGTGAGGTGAGTGTGAGTGTGAGTGTGAGGTGAGTGTGAGTGTGAGTGTGAGTGTGAGGTGAGTGTGAGTGAGTGGAGTGTGAGTGGTGAGGTGGAGTGTGAGGGGTGTGAGTGGAGTGTGAGTGTGAGTGTGATGTGAGTGTGGGAGTGTGAGTGAGTGTAGTGCATGAGTGCAGTTGAGTGCATGTGCAGTGTGAGGGAGTGAGTGAGTTGAGTGTGTGAGTGTGAGTGTGAGGTGAGTGAGTGTGATGTGAGTGTGAGGTGGTGAGTGTGAGTGAGTGTGAGTGTGAGTGTGAGGAGGTGAGTGTAGTGTGAGTGTGAGTGTGAGTGTGAGGTGAGTGTGATTGTGAGTGTGAGTGTGAGTGTGAGGTGAGTGCAGTGAGGTGTGAGTGGGGTGAGTGTGAGTGAGGTGAGTGTGAGGAGTGTGAGTGGGAGTGTGTGTGAGTATGAGTGTGAGTGTGAGTGTGAGTGTGAGTGCGAGTGTGAGTGTGAGTGTATGAGCGTGAGTGTGAGCGCGAGTGTGAGTGTGAAGAGGTCATATTCTTACTAAGTTCTATTAGGTCTGGCGGTCAAGTAAGTACCATATATGTTCACTGACAGTATGTATCGTGCCAATTTCTGTCTGAATGCAAGTTTTGGATTTGTGTTATTATTTGTAAATATGTTTACATTATTTGTGTATATTTAGGCATACTGTTGTGTTTTTTACCTTCCAATCTACATATACATATGTAGGTATAGAAGGTTATGCAATAGACTTTTTTTTACTATCGCTAAATCGACATATTAGCTCATTTTACAACGTTTGGTCAAGTGTCGCCTAGATCCCATGATGTCTGGATGTGTGTTTATGTGTCTGTCTGCGTGTGTACTTAGGTCTATTTTATATTTAGCATATTTAGTATATTTAGTAATACAATGTTTTGTTTCTTTATGATTTAAGAATTTTTTTACGTACAATACAGGGTGTGCCAAGGAAATGATATGACGTCATCGACATTTTTTAAGTGCCAACCCCCATTTTTTATTGCAGAATTAGAAAGGTTACACCTTTTTATGTACGACAAGGTACATATAGATGATGTTAATACAGAGTGTTCCGGCGTCCTCGGGCGATACCTCCCTTATTTGATGGAATTGGTGAACAAAATTTTGAAGTGAAGTAGAAAGAACTGAGACGCATATTTTAAGATTATTTCAGGTTATACGGGGTGTTTTATTTACACAGGATGAATCAAATATAGATTTATTTAAATAGGATACCTTGTATGTTTTTCAAACTTGGATTCAGCTCACTTCGGCCATTACTTCAATATAAGGTTTGATTATGTTATACAGGGTAGTTAGAAGATGTGGCGATTTTGAAGAAAAAATCGTACCTAAATGGATACTATGTATCATTTCTAATAAGAAATATTCAAATGATTTTTTTAATAAAATATATTTTGAAACACGGACAATTTTTTGGTAATTTAGTTGTAAAATGATTCCGCTAATATATATTAAATGTTCGAATTGAGGACCGTAACAATCTGACATTAGCCTTCTAATCGACCAGAACGCTCAGGGGAATACTAACCAAAACCAAACCACACAATAAAGATAAGAACTCCAAGAATTGTGAATGCGACAGAGCATACATAGGAGAGAGCAGTAGACCACTCAACGTGAGAACACGGGAACACAAGAACAGCGTCCGCAAGGGCGAAACAAAAAAAAACAAGAATCGCCAATCATTTCTAGAACGAAGATCACCGCATCCAATGGGATAACACACAGATAATGGCGAAAGACGAGAGTACAACTCGCCGGAAGCTCAAGCCGCATATATCGCACTAGCACTAGAAAATGCAATAAGCCACGATTGTGTGAAAATGAAACCCATATGAATTCCATAATGCCAATGCAATGAACTACTGCGTAATCGCGAAAAAGTTTAATATACATATATATATATATATATATATATATATATATATATATATATATATATATATATATATATATATATATATATATATATATATATATATATTTGTTAAATGTAAATCTGAAAAATTAAGCAATTTCAAAATTCTCGCTTATTTAAAAAACACTAATAGTAACAAAATTATCATAGTTGGCAAAATATTAAAATTCAAACAAATTTTAACATGTGATAAATCTAAAAATTTCTTTTTAATCGTAAATTCTAAATAACTGAAGAATAATTATAAATGATGTTAATAAAATCAAGAAACAATTTTAAAAGAAATTAATGTGATGGACAATTTTAGCGAGACATATCTTAATCATAACCTCACATATTGCGTAAGATAGTAGGGAATAGATTAATAACTCAATTAATATAAAACTAATTGTAGTAGCCCTAAAGAAGGCATCTGAATATATGCCGAAAGCTTGGCAAGCAAGTAAAAAGTATTCTTTATCTCCAGTGTCGTAATTCCCCTAACAAATGTATTATCATATATATATATATATATATATATATATATATATATATATATATATATATATATATATATATATATATATATACTGATTGCTCCGTGGCTCAGCGGTAAAGGTGTCAGACTTGTAAGAGAAAGGTACCAGGTTCCAATCCTTCTCAGGACTAAGCCTGATAACGAAAGCCGAGTCCGCTTCCGAAACGTCGCGCTCAAAAAGAAAAAAAACTGTGGAAATAGGCCGATCAACTCAACTAATATAAAACGACAGTTACAAAACACTTATAATATATAAACAAAGAGGGCACTACTACTAATGTAACAGCAATAGCGGTAAATTTACAATTTTAATGACAGTTTCAGAAAAAAAGACGTTTTTAGGTTATAAAACAATAACTATTATCAGTAACATAATGCTTTGTTACATTATATAGTTCCAAATCCAATTTCATTAGATCGCGAATCAAAAAAAGTTTCTGAAAGTACTTATTATAATTCACTTCATGTATTCACCGTTTTGTAACATGCTTACTGTCATAAATAGCACGGATATATTACCAACAGCGCTTCACCAAACTTTACGTAAAAATGTTGGACATTGTCATAATGTGGTTATTTCGATAGTTGGAAAACTGATATGCCTACTGAATAAAGAACGGCCAGTAAGTAAAGTTTATGTTGTTAGTTGTTATAGCTTAGCAATGATTTGAGGCTAGTATCGTGAAAAGAAAAATCATTAGAGTATAAAATAGCAATGGATTCCGT
Organism: Vesta saturnalis; assembly: GCA_036346205.1. Classification (NCBI taxonomy): domain Eukaryota; kingdom Metazoa; phylum Arthropoda; class Insecta; order Coleoptera; family Lampyridae; genus Vesta; species Vesta saturnalis. Next base: position 117,016 of record JARFJB010000013.1, on the reverse strand, counting down.
ACTGCCAAGTGCAAGCAGATTCTGTAAGTGTTCTTAACTACTAAACATGGGTTAACATGCTAATTGTAACAAAACTAGAAATCGTAAAGGAGTTGAGAAACACAATTTTTGACTGAAATACTGTAAAAGCAAAATTGGATGACTCTAGACTTATGACCAGCTACACTTCAATTCTCAAAACTCGGTTGGTTTATAATTGGACCGTTTAGAGTATAGTAAAATAGGGCTTTCGTCAGCAAGACAATCATTTTTAACATCTTAAAAAAAGTAGAGGTATGATAATTGCAGAGATACTGGTTATTAACGTAAATGACAAGCATCAACACAACAAATAACGAAAAAATTAATAAGTCGATCCTGTGCCAGTATATTTCGACGTATTACATATTTTACGGTTGACCAAGATTATTATGAAACATGACACTAAAACATTCCTTATTGGCTATATTATGACAATTTTTGATTTATTAACGTAACTGAGGAAGATCTCGCTGGACTCGTCTAACTACAGAGCTACACAGAATTAAAACTTATCTCGAAAATATGGGCAAGATAAACTAAATGGTTGGGACACGTGTCAATAAGATAATCGTAGTAATATTTACTTAGATCAAGATCGCATTTCAAAAAGATCAGCAGCCTTAAGTGATGTTTCAGTATTTTCAAAATATGGTAGATTAAGATTATTTACAGTCCAGGTTTAATAGAATGCAGCTATTCAAATATCTGGTGTGGAACACCACACGACCTTCCAACTTACAAAATGGAAACTAAAAGAAATTAAATAATTTTAATAACATTTGTTTAGGATAATTATGCAACCTCATCTATGAGAAGTTTATTACGAAAGTAGGGAACATTGTAAACGCAAAACAATAATCTATGTCAAACAGACATAGACAGAGCATAATAGACATCTAAATGCTAACTTAAATTAAAAGAAATGGAACAATTTTAATTTCAATTTGTTTAGGATACGTTCATAACGAAAACAGGCAACATTGTAAAAACAAAAACAATAATCTATGTCAGAATGACGTTTAAAACTTCATGTCAGATAAAGGTTAATTGACTAATTAACTACATGTTAACGCATAGAAAAAATCCTTAGAAACGAAAGTCGTATGTTCAAGGTTTATAATTATTTAATAGATTGTGGATCAGACACTTGGCGTTAATGTTATTGTTTCGATAGTTTTCCAGATTTTCTGAAAAGACGTAAACAAATTTTAACTTCATCACATAGATTTTTATGAGTCATCATAACTGAAATTTAATTAGCTTTGCGTGCTTTGGCCGTTTATGTGTTTTTGGTATCTTACCAAACTGAAATTGTTTTGTTGTTGTATACAGTATGGTGTATAAAAAGACTGTATTACCTAGTGTTAGTCGTATTGTTAGTGAAGTTTCGTTAGTGTTGTTTTAGGTTTATGTGTATAATAATAAATTGTGATTGATACATAACGGGTGTCTATTAATGTTTGAAGCTGACGCCATGTAGCAAATTTTGGTTTGGGTTGGTATCACTGCACTTCATTTCGGTCGCAACAATTGACATTAGCGTCCCATGGAGTAATCACCTTTGATGCAATTATAAACATTGTTTATTAAAATTAAACAGAATACCCCCACCTTTGGAAATGTTTATTGGCAATACTTGCTAATTACAATTATTTAACAAAGTAAATTTTAAAATTATTGTTATGACAAAAATACAAACAAACATTCTCCATTAAATTAATATAATTACAAAAAATGTTGAAAATAATGGCCTTGATGCTGTAGACAAATTAATTTTCTGCTTTATGTTTTCAAAAACATGCTGAAGTTCTTCTCTTGTGATAGCCTGAATCTCCTGTTCAACTGCTTCTGCTTCCATTAATTCATCTAAATTATGCAATCTATTTCTATGAATATTGTCTTTAATCTTTCCAAGTTATGAAAATAACTGATTGTGAATATAAAGAAAAATTAATACAGGAATGAAGAATGAACGGAAAAATTATAATAAAAGCTAATGAAAAACAGACATGTGCGACAATGGCAAAAAAGGTAGAAACCGATTGATTTTACAATGTAATTCTCAGTGTTGCAAATACTTAGGAAAGAAATTTCCTAAATTTGACATGACGTCCGTTTCAATTATTAATAGAAACGTGTTATAAGCGACTTAGTTGTTGTATTTAGGCAAATGTCAACTGTGAAACGTAAGCCTTGTAGTGTAAGCGAACAGTTATTTAATCTTTGGATAGAACATGCAGATCAACCCAGATTTAAAAGTATTTCATGTCAAGAGATATATAAATCTTGTTTTATTTGTGACAAACATTATGATGCAGTACAAAGTTGTTGGAACAAAACAAGTATTAACTGCAACAGCGATTCCAACTCTTTACTTACTAGGTAATAATATTCCTTTCTTGTAGAACGCACTGTTGTCATGTTTTCAATTGAATTCAATATTAATAGGTTTGAATATCCAGCTTTCGGACTATAGGAATTTTGTTCTTGAATGTGTAGAGGATACAATGTAGGGATCGATAATGAGAATTCATGTTTTTACGAACATTAGATTCATATCCAGTTTTTATTGTTGCTGTCAAAGTAATTTGGGGAATGACTAATATTTATAAATCATCTGTCGCACCAACAAGGCCGTGTTAGATTGAGATAGATAAAGAGATATTATTCCTACAGGAAAAGTGTGCAAATTCTCCAAAACGTATGTAATAGAAGGTGGTAGGCATGTATACTCCATGCCAGCCGGCGAGGTACCACCATGAGCTCCTTAATATTGGGTCTCCGATTTTCTGAGCTCGGTGGGGGCTGCCGGTTATCTTTTCCATCATCCTCAATCTATTCTCATCCTTATTCTTCCTTCTCGCCCTCACTGTCTTCCTATCGGATTAAAAGTCCCAAATTAAAAAATAAGATGGCTGTGGTTTCTAGGGTAATAAATACCGGACGTAAAATCCTGCCCCATTCGGATGTCCAGGAGGGCAGGGTCTAAGCGACCTCGGTCATCGAAAGTATCAACTTTCTTATTCACTACTGCAACATCCGCGGTATCAGGTCTAATCTTAATGCTATTCACCAACATCTTGAACAATTACAACCTGATATTTTGTTTCTATCTGAAACACAAGTCTCCTCTGAAAGCTCCGAGTCACCCGATTTGCAATTTCCTCAATACCACCTTCACTCTAACTTTCGATATAAAGGAGGCGTATGTGCCTACGTCAAGGACAGAATTGCTTGCAAGAAGGTTTCTTCCTTAGAAAATAAAAATTTTGACGTAATTTGGTTTAAACATTCTGGTCCTAATTTTGTGAAATTCTACTGTTGCATTTATAGGTCTCCTAATGACCGTAACTTTCAAAACTTCTTCGATTACCTCAGTATGAAAGTTGACTATCTCCTGTCTCAGTTTACATCTTGCGATATCTCAATTGTAGGCGATTTCAATGTTCATAACTCTAGTTGGCTTCAGTTTTCATCTACTACAAATCCCGCTGGTCATAGTGCAGAAACATTTGCTATTTCATGTGATCTCACACAAATGATTTCTGAACCCACAAGAATCCCTGATAACCCTAACCATACTCCACATCTTCTAGATCTCTTTCTTACACCAAACCCTCTTGTTTATAAAACTTCTTTCGCCTTTAGGTTTTTCCGACCATTGTCTAATAGAAATCATTTCTACTGTACCTAATTCCACTGTTGTTCGCAAAACCGATAGAACCTTGTGGTGTTTTAAGTCAGCTCGATGGAGTGATTTACGGGATTTCTTTACAACCTTTCCATGGCGTGAATATTGTTTTAAGTCATCACATTCTTCGGACATCGCTCTTTCAGTATCTGAAGTCATCCTCATGGGAATGGAGTTATACATTCCCAAAAAACAGTACCGTATAGGTCATTCACGTTCCCAACCCTGGTTCAATAAGGCTTGTGCTGATGCAATATCTTTAAAAAATAAATATTACATTAAATGGAAATTTAATAAATCGGTCGACAGTCATGTAGCAATAATCTAGTTAAATTTAATGCCAACAAAACTCAGTGTTGCCTTATGTCCGCCAAAAAAGATCGATCATTTCCTGTTGTAAGTATGAATGGCTCAGTTCTTAAGTTTTCAGTCCCTATTACTCTGTTGGGTATGACTGTATCTTCAAATCTCTCATGGGTTGACCATCTTATGTCAGCTACCAAAACAGCTGCTCGTAAAATAGGCTTTTTATACAGATTTAAGCAGTACTTTACCTCTCGACAACCCCTTCTGCTGTATAAGGCCCAATTCGGCCTCATCTGGAATATAATTCTCACTTCTGGGTTAGTGCTAACCAATACGCTCTCGATATCGTTGATCGTATTCAAAAGAGAGCGACTAGGCTTATAAATGACCCGTCCTTAACTTCTCACATACAGTCCCTTGAGCATAGAAGGATGGTTTCAGTTCTTTCCTTGTATTATCGTTATTACAACGGCTATTGTGCTGCTGAATTATATTCTTTGATACCATCTCGGGCTATCTTTGCGAGAAACACTCGGTTCGCTCATTCACATCATCAGCATGCAGTACAAATCTTCACTTGTCGTACCAAACGGGCGCCATCCACCATTTTCTACACGGCTTCTAAACTCTGGAATGATCTCCCTAGTTCCTCTCACTTAATGAGAAAATTTAAGGTAGCTGTTCATAGGCATCTATTGGCAATATCCCTCTATCCATCCTCCTAAGTGTTCCTGAGTGCTTTAGCACTCCTAAGTGTTCCTGAGTGCTTTAGCACGATAGGCCAAATTTAGCCTGTTCAGATCCACAATCATAAAAAAAAATATGCATCATTATGTAAAATGAGTATTACCAACTTTGTCTACAACTATACCATTGAATTGTGTCTAACAATTACTCCAAAACGTTACTTCAAGGTGTAATAAAAAATAATAATAAGAAAATAGATATTGGAACAACAGTAAACTGTTCAATCTGATGTACTATTCATTATTATTGTTCTAGACGTAAGGACCGCTTATTCATATATTGTAATTTTTTAGAACCTTTGGAAGTATAAATCGTACATAACAATCCTGTTGGGGAACAAATAGACGATCCAGGTAGTAATCGCTCCTCAAGTGCAAACGAACACAATAAATCACAAGATGGGATTTTTCCTTCATTGCCTATAAGACATCGAAGAAGTACATCAGGTAATACTGTATCAGTGAAATCTCAACATATATTATAGTTATTTTTATTTACAGAGAAAACAAGATTATTAAGGCAAGTAAATGTCACTTGTCAAATACATTTAATTCCAAAGGCACGACATTTATATAATTTATGTAAAAAATGAGGTGCATCAGTACTAAAAGGTAAATTGAGAAAATATACAAAACGGTTAGCAACGGCACAGAATACCTTAAACAGCAAGAAATTTAAGAATCTGTTGAAATACATTAATCCAATCATTTTATCTCAAACTCGGTGCCAAAAAGTAGCAGCACATAGGCGTCTCCATACTATAGAAGATAAAATCGTAGCATTAAGTTTTTATAAGGCCAGTGAGAAAGAATACAAATTATTAAATAAAATATTTGCTTTACCTTCAGTTAAAACATTAACAAATTTGTTAAACAAATTGCCATTTCGTCCTGGCCTGAATAAAAGTATTTTAGAGACATTTAAGGAAGCTGCTATACAAATGACTCCACACGAACGGAATTGTATACTTGTTTTTGATGAGATGTCAATCTCTCCAGAGTTACGTTACAATAAAAAGTTAGACATTGTAACGGGAGCTTTAAAAAAAATCAAAAGTACGCGCTGAATTATACGAGATTAGATAGTTATATATTATTTTTCTGGATAAAGAAATGGTTATTGTTTATTTGTATTTGAATGTAGTTAATATTCAGATGAAAACCATGTGTTTATTTCAATAAGCTATCTATATAATCAATTTGAAAATATTTGAAATTCGCGGCATTTGCGAGTACATAAATGCGTTGCAGGAGAAGGGAATGGCGCTGTCATAATAATGATGTGCAGTTCTTAAAACAGTCGCGTGGAGTAAGCGATCAGAAAGAGTCGCGTTGAGTAAGCGATCAGAAAGAGTCGCATTAGATATCATAAATCAATTTGTAAAATATTTGAATATTCGCGGCATTAATGGAAATTACATAATAATTGCGTTGACAGGAAGAAGGAAATCCTGTCTTATGAAATAATAAAGAATGTGCAAGTTCTTAAAACAGTCGCCAGTAATTGCGATGATAAAGTGCGTATAAGGAAGAAGTACGCATTAGATATGCGATCAAGGAATCATGTTGGTTAATATGAGCCTAGTGAACATTGATAGTCAATGGTTAAAGTGAAATTAAAATAAAATTAATTAGCGGTGTAACAGGAAGAAGTTGAAAACCTTCTTTATGAAAATAATAAAAGTAAGTATGATGTTAAAATTGGTAGAATAATTAAAAATTTAAATTGTAAGAAAATTGATGTCATCTTCATCTATAACAAAGATATAAGAACAGATAGAGAAAACAAAGGAAGCGGTTCCAATTTGGCGGCCTAGTGACATCATCGGAGGAGCAGTCCAACAACCTAAACGAGGTCTTAAACTGGTAGAAAGGAAAGCCGGGTTATGTTATCAACTTTCAACGAAAATAACAAGTAAGAACCTTTTGATTGTGTGCATAAATAAAATGTTGATGTGTTTAATTTCCTCTAAACTTTAAATTTAAACATCATAATCAAACGAAAAAATCGATTTAATTCTGATAAAGATTTTATTGTTATATGTTAGTTTTAAGAAGACTATTTTAGATGATAGGTTTGATTTTTATATATGTTTGTAAACAACGCATTGATGCATTTTAGTTCAGATTTGGAATTTAATTAAATGAGTATAACGTTTAATTTACTTTTATTGTTAAAGATTATTAATATTAAAAAGCTTATACAAATATTGAATAGGTATGTAAATGCAGAAAGAGGTCAACTCAATAGGAATCCAGATAAATGAATAAATCGAAATGAGCATAATTTTGGTTAATGATAACAGTGATCATTTCTTTAATTTAACTTTGAACTAGACGCCGCAGCCAATTAATAAAGGAATTCGCAAACGTAAATCTTAAAATTCATTTACGCAAACTGAAATTAAATAGCAAGTGAAGTGAAATTTAACTAGTAAATGATATCTTTATAAATTGAACCCATTCAGCTTTGATAAAACGTAATGAGAAATAATCATTTTAAGTTTCACAATAACAATATTAAATTTTATTCAATAATGTTGAAATTATGAAAAGTTTAAAGGAACTCTTATTCTTTGGAGCGGGTTAAACAAACCAAAAGTAACATCCAAGGGTATTACGCTCGTTGCAACATCATTGATGGATTGTAGGATTTCGGCAACGCAAGATATGCCGCAATAGCAGAACTAAAAAACAGCTATAGAACAGCATATTTTCATGCTCAGGCATTGGATTAGATGTAGTCGCTACTACACCAAAGCACTAAAAATCAAGGATGTATTAAATCATTAATCGCAGATTAAATATGAGTAAGCTCAAAAAAAAAACAACTTACGTTTTATTGAGCCAGGATTTTTAGTTAACACGAGGCTGGCAATTCCCTTATATGACATTCCACATTCATTTAAGAGAATTCGCAATAATTTAATGACTAAAAATCTTCATTTCAAATTAAATGAATCACAAATCTCAGATAAACATATCTTACTAGAAGTGACAAAAAAATGAAAGTGTCCTTGTGCACCCAACTATGGTTCTTTAATGCTATGGATGTCAAAGTGGAGTAAGGTTTTTTTATAGATGTATTTTTTTTGTTACATAATTTTCAATGCATTGTAGATATGGTCAATTGGAAAAAGATGCGGGTCAAACATTAATAATAATTTAGCATTTTGGAGAAAATCCCGGAACATCGTTGACACAATGAAATTTTATTATCCTGTAAGGAAAATTTTTGTGTCAACACCAACATTAAAAAATTTACATTTTACTATTCGCGGTTTTATATGTCTTTTCATAGAATTATTAAACAAAAAATTTTATTAAATCATCCTAAGGCAAAATCTATTTGGATCAATAAGAAGTCATGAAGTGAGCAATATTAATCCTAATGCAAGACATTTTATTACTTCTTTGAAGACATTATTAATCAATAATTTCATGTCTTCTCATTAACCTGGCTCTAATTGTCAAAAAGATAAGACTTATGGTGCACTAAGTGACATGTGTAATTTTTTAACAAAAAAACTTAGTGATACGGTACCAGCTGCTGTTTGTGATGTACCAATCACAAAACTAGTGTCCATACTAGAAAGAAGTAGAATCAGTAATGCACTACTTCTTACATTGCTGACTTTGTCACAAAAAAGTTACTTCCTTATAAGAAATGTAGTTTGTGAAAGTCCTCTTTGTTTTCGATTGGGAACAGTGAAGCGAATAGAGGTAATTTCAAAACTCTTATATGTTATTTTATACTTTCCATATTATATCTTTGATGCAGGAATGTAAATAGTATTTTAAAAGGAACTAACAGCAACTTTGTGAAATTTATTAAGGAATATAAATGCTCAAATTTGGATCCAATAAAACTTTTGCGACGCATTACCGACATTAGGGTATGTCCAACAGTAGTGGTTTAAGGACGATTTAGGAGTGATACTTACAAAATTATTTTTGCGCGTGTCAACAAACGGCAAGTGAAGAATTAAAGGAATAATAACAGAGTATAGGAAACCAGTAAACGGTAAGAAAACCAATCCAAACAAGTAAAAAGTTAAAAGCAAGGTTAAGGAGAAATAAGGGACAAAGGAACTACCGTGAAGAAGCCAAAAGAACTACTAAAGATTAAAAGAACTACTACGTGGCAAACAAACTACGGTAGAATAATCAACTAAGAAGAAGAGAGAGTGGAAATAAAAAATAAAACACCAAGTAAAACGGAAATATATGGAAAATTAAAGAAAGCGATCCAGCACCGTTACGTCAATAATAGATTTGTGGGAACAAAAGACGAGCAGGAAGAGAAGAGAAACACCTGAGGAATTTGAGAAGTGGGAGCAAGATCTGTTAGCCTTTAGAAGAAGTCAAAAAATCCTGAGAACACCAGATAAAAGGGCGGAAGAGAAGTCAGAACCACAGGAAAAAACAACCACTAAAGATAAAGACGTAGAAGAGGAAATACTGCTAAAGCCTACAACAAGTAATCCAAAAGATGAAGAGAATATTAGACGAAAGCCAGAAAAAATGGAGCTGGAAGAGATGAAAAAAGTTTTCACAGAATTAAGACGGGACATCAAAGAATATATGGAGGAGAGTAAGAAGGAGTTAATTACGGAGATATCAACGCTAAAAGGTGAGATGAAAGGAGAGGAATTAGAATCGAGGGTAGAAAAAGAGGAACTGCGGACAAAGATAGTGAACCTGGAAGATAAAATAGAACAACTGGATAAAGAAAAAAGAAAGAAGAACGTAATAATAACAGGACTTCAGGGAAATGGAGGAAATGCTAAAGAAGAAGTAGAAAAATTTATTAAAGAAAAAATGGGATTAGAACCGAAGATTAAGGAGGTATATGTAATTGGAAAAGAAGGACAGTGGTGCAGTTGAAAGACTAGGAAGATAAACTGGAAATACTAAAAAATAAGACAAAATTACAGAACACACGGATAAATATTGACAATGATCTAACGATGAAAGAAAGAGAAGTAGAGGTGTTAATAAGAGAGAAGGCAAGAGGTGTAAGAAAGGAAACAAATTTCGTAAAAGTTGGTTATAAGAAACTTACAGTAAATAATAGAGAGGTATTCATATAGAATAAAGAAGAGAATTGCCTCCAACCCTCAACATCAAAAAACTAGCGAATGTAGGCGGGGTAAGTGGGACGTACCCATCACTTAGTTCGGAAAAGGTTGAGGGTGCACACTGATTGACAACTAGGCAGCGGAAAAAGGAGTTACTAGATAAGAGAAGGATGAAGGAAGGGTTAATAACAGAAACATTCAACCTGCAGGGAACACGCTACGAGGGGGCATTGAAAAACTTAGAAATTGAGTTGCAAAAATATAAAATTAATATATCAGCTGCACAAGAGACAAAACAGAGGTTATCTAGTTAGAAGATCTGTTGTACCAAAAAAACTAAAACAATGCATAGTAGACTTCCAACCATTTTCAAAAAGAATATCACTACTAAAAATACAAGAGAAACGGAACAAAATAAATATAATCAATGTACATGCGCCTACAGAAGAGAAAGAAGAGTTAAAGAAGGACCAACTTTACGAAGAGGTGGCAGAAGTGTATGATAAAATCTCAAAAAAAGAATTAACAGTACTTATCGGGGACTGGAATCCAAAGATTGGAAAAAAAACAAAGATACACCCCAACTATTGCAGACACAGCAAGCACAATAGGAGTAATGAGAATGGACAACAACTAATTGGTTTTGCAGCTGGAAGAAATTCTAAGATAGTTGGTACATGCGTTGCACATAAAGAGATACACAAGGGCACATGGAAATGCCCAGGGAAAAACGTAGTAAACCAAATAGAACGTGTGGTAATAGGATGTCAACAAGCAGAGTCAATCAAGAATGTAAGAAGTCAAAGAGGAGCCGAGATAAACTCGGACCATTACCTAGTGCGAATAATCCCGAAGGAACAAACAAGAGAAGAGACTAAGAGGAAACATAAAAGGGCAATAAGGTATAAGGTAGATAACCTAAGTCTAAACAAAGACAAACAAAACGAATACAAACAAAAAATGCAACAAGAATGCAGATACATAAACAGCACAGAAACAACCCAAGAAAAATGGCAGAAATTGGATAAAGTAACGAGAAAAATAGCGACAGAAATTGTAGGCATAGAGGCGAAGCAAACAAAGAAAACATGGTTCAACGAAGAATGTAAAGAAGCAATGGAGAAGAAGAGGGCAGCAAAGTTGAAATGGGTACAAGATAGTAGCGAACAAAATTGGAGTGAACTACAAGTGATAAGAAGAGAAGTCAAGAGAATATGCAGAAGGACCAAGAGAACATTCCGAGATCAGGGTTTACATAGGATAAAGGAAGATTACCAGAAGAAAGAGATCAGGAACTTCTACCAAAGGTTGAGGAAAGCAAAGAAAGGGAATACACAAAAAATTCTAGTATGTAAGGACAAGGATGGATAGATAATACGAGAAGAGGAAAAGATAATAGACAGAAGGAAAGAATACTTTGATGAATTGCTAAATCAAACTTAGAAGAAAGTCTGGAAATAGAAACAGTAACAGTAATAGAGAACGAAGAAAAATAGAAGAACCAACAAAAGAAGAAATAGACCAGATATTACAAAACATGAGAAATCAAAAAAGCCCGGGGGAAAATAACATTAACAAAGAACGCTTCAAGTATGGAGAAGAAGCAGTAGACATGAAGCTTCATGTAACAGAAGTGTGAAATATTGAAAACATGGTAGAAGAGTGGCACTAGGCTATTTTATTTTCAGTATATAAAAAGGGAGATAAAGCGCAGTGTGTAAATTACAGGGGAGTAGCTCTGGTGGACGTAGCCTACAAGATCTTAGCTACAGTGATTATAAATAGATTACAAGTACACATCGAAGAACTAACGGGCGAATACCAAGCCGGGTTTGGCAAGAATAGATCAACTGTGGACCAGATCTTTTCACTGAAAGAGATACAAACAGAATGTTACGAGAAAAAGGTAGAATTACATGTAGTATTTATAGATTTTAAGATAGCCTACGATTCGGTAATACAGAATACACTATATATGGCGATACAAGAGATGAAAATACCGTACAAGCTAATAAAATTAACTCAAATGACACTAGAACAATCGACAAACATGATAAGAGTTAACAATAAATTTTCGCAGGAGTTTGGTGTGAAGAATGGGTTAAGGCAAGTCGACCTGCTGTCCACGATACTCTTCAATATAGCGTTAGAAAGCATAGTAAGAAAAGCAGGAATAAATAGAGAAGGAACTATACTAAATAAGGCTCACCAATGCATAGCTTATGCAGACGATGTCTACTGATGGCAAGATCAAAAAAAGAACTGCATAAAATAACAAAAGCGTTAGCTAGAAAGAAAACAAAATGGGTCTTGAAATAAATACCGAAAAATCTAAATATATGAAAATGGATGTAAAAGGGAAGGGGAGAAGAGACTATAGAAATAGAGTTAGGGGACCACAAGGATGGTAATAGAACAAGTAGAGCAGTACGACTATTCATAGGTAGTGATAACGGAAGATGGGAAAAATGAGAGCGAAATAGAAGCTTGAATAATAAAAGGGGATAGAAGTGCAGGAATTTTAAACTCAGTGTTAAGATTCAAAGAAATATCGCGAAAGTCAAAAGGTGCGAATCTATAAAACAGTGCTAAGACCAACTATTACGTACGCGAGTGAAACGTGGTGTTAAATAAAAGGGAACAACAGAAATTAGAAATATGGAAACGAAAAATTCAGAGAACAATGAAGAAGTATCAAACCTATATGGAGAAGGGAACATAACTAGTTTTATAAAAGGGCATATAACAGATTGCACAATGATCGAATAGTGAAAAGTATATACAAGGAACGAGACTTAGACAGAGATGGATACAGGCAGTTCAAGAAGATCTTCGAAGTAAAGGGGTGCAGAACTGGAGAGGATTTGTTCATAAACGGGAAAGTTGAAGGAAGATAGCTAACCTATGGGTCTGCAGGGCCTGTTATAAAGCTTCATATATATAAAACTTTTAGCACATAAGAAGTCTTTGCGACATAAAAAGAAACTTAAACCAAGTACGTAGTTTAATAGTATTTGTTTTTGATATAACAGTACTGTTAGTATTATACAATTATGTTCATTGCAGAATAGGTAGTTAAGTTGTATTTAGCTGTAAGTTCATTATCATCATATAATTTAATATATATTTTAAGCTTACTACCTAATTGAATTAAGTTACTTTTAGAAAAATTACATTTATTATTAAATTATTAGAACGACTACTCGCTTGAAAGCTGGTTAGAGCGCTACTCTAGCAAAGTAGATGCCGTAGGTTCAAATCCTACTCGAGGTAAACTTTTTATTTATGTATTTAATAAAATTAATAATAATTTTTAATTACGTTTATTATTGCTCATGTTAAATTTGTAGTCGTAACAACCTTTTCTACTTGAAAGTGTAAGGATTATGCGAAGCAGAATTAATATCTATTATGTTACCATTGTACTATACGAGAACTGTATTACATATAATTTATGTATATGTTATCGATAACGTGCGTATCTCCGTTAGTGTGCACATTACCTAGGGAATCTGCAGATTATCTGTACCCACCAGTTAAAGTGCGTAAACATAATTTCTTTCCTCACTTTATCTAGTCATTGTGCAAATTATCTTATTAATATGCAGGTTAACTGAAATACAGCAGTTAAAGTTCAGAAATAACCAGTTTATATTTACATATTGCACTACGATACAAGTAATCAAAATAAAACAGTTGTAAAATGAATATATCTTTATTCTAACATTACTACATTCCGAATACATGGTAATTTCCTATTTGTTTGTGCAACTAAGGGATTGGTGGCACTTAGAGTTACACAGGACATTATGTTTCCGACAAAGGCATTTTTTTGTAATGCATTTGGATTTGCATCCACATTTTTGAAATCCTTGACCACTGCCCAGAGACTGATTTGTTGCCACGTTACGTAAAGATACTTCGACGTCAGGAACTTCTTCTATTGTGATGAATTTTTCTTTACAAATACTAAATTGAGATCGAACATACAGTTGCTTCAAGACACCCGTTTTAGTACCTAGTTTATAAAACCCGTCGTCTGATTTATTAAGAACTATTGCCAAAATTGAGCGAACATCAGTCTTCGCTCTATCCACGTCGGGTATCTTTATTCTTACAGTGGTGCCTTCATTAGCCACTGGGTGATTGGCATCAGATAATGCTTGCATTTTTTTTGCCTGCTCTCCTAAGCTTTCTTTGGCGCTGTTTCGTTGGTTTTCTTGATTAATCTGATTTACGCATATGGAACATACTAGTTTGCTACCAAAACCTTCAGTAGCTTGAGCAGATTGCGTGAACGTTATTGTTACATTTGTAGCAAGTGTGGGCGCCTGATGTTTCTTTCAAACATACAATACAAGCAAGATCTATAGATGGTAACGTTTCTTGTCTTGTTTCATTGCCATATTCTTCTGTTTGTGTTTCATAGCCATGTTCCTTTGCGTTTTCTTATGTTAAGTGTTGAGAATTAATGGAATTTTGACTATCCTCTGCTTCATTAGAAACGATGGGTTGTGTATCAGCTAGTTGCTCTAGGTCCTCTTCACTATTAATAGAATCAAATACGTCTTTAGGTATGAAAGATGACGAAAGTCCTACCCTTGCAGTACATCCGAACATTGCTTCACAAGGGCTCCTTTTTATACCAGAATGGCATGCTCATAAATTGTACAAAGCGTACTTCTTCACTACATTTGTTGGTATTATTTTCTGTCATCCAAGTAGTCAGCATGTTTTCAATGTCTTGGTTGGCCCTTTCCACACTGCCCTGGCTTTGACTATGCCGAGGTTTACCATGCACTATTTTTAGTTCCGGCCACATTGATTTTAAACTTTCCAAAATGTTGTTACAAAATTCTCGCCCATTATCCGACTGGAGTATACATGGCGCTCCAATCAAAAGGAATACGTCTAGTATATGATAAGCAACTTCATCTGCTCGCTTTGAGGTTAGAGGCTTCAAAACAACAAATTTTGTCAAGTGATCTTGATATACCATAAGAAATTTGTATGTTCTGTCAGGCTGCGACTGGTAATCGATTAGGTCCACTTGGCATCTACTGTTAAAATGAGGAGAAATCATTGGTTTCACTACAACGCCCTTCCTTTCACTCTCTTGTTTTTGTTGGCAAGATTCGCATAAATTCAAAAACACCTTAATTTGGGCCTGCGTTATATTTTTGTAGCGTTTATTCAATTCCTTGACCATTCTGTCTCTGCCCCCGTGACCAATGGACGAATGAGTAGAATGAAGTATTTCAAATAACTCTTCCACATGAACGTAGAGTTTAACATCTTTATTAGAACCAGAAAGGGGTTTTATGAGTTTTTCCGAACCTTGGAAAGTGAGCACATCGTACCTTTCCATAATGCGGTAATCACGGGATGATTCCTTCTTCTTTGAGATTTTTATTCGTTTTATATCTTCAATTAGCGCGCAGTATTTTTTCTTTGCAATTAAAACACTGTTATACTTATAGTCTTTGCTCAAAAGTATGGAATTATAATTTGGTCCCTCAGTATTTTGTTTTAGTACACCTATGGCTTATGACTAAATACTTTTGCTAAACATCAAGAGAACACCAATATAACTTTATGTACCGTCACAATAAACGCGCGCACCGCATTGGACTGCAACAATGGTTGACTGACTCAGATTAGAAAGTAGTCAATGACTGCGGCTCGAAGCTGCTTCCGGCGCGCACGTACCAAATGATACACCAACACGGGACATCTGCGATCGTGATTATGACCTAATCAGGAGCACGTTACGTCAATCAAACCTCAAATGGATTCAAATCTTAGCACTTTGAACGGTCGTTTCCTCGTTAATGTGCACATTAACGCGGTAACGTGCAAAGAACATATCTTTCTAACTTTAACGGGTGAAATTTTTAGTTAATCTGCGGATTACCTAGGTAATGTGAACATTAACGGTTATCGCACATAACATATACATTTTAAATCATTACAAAGATGTAACTTCCAAATAGTGACGACATTTGTGAAACAATTACTTTGAAAACCTCACAGAGGTCAAAAACTGGTACAGTTAAGTATCACGTTTAATAAACTCGCCATTACGTGAGGCTGCTTTTCCTATGTTACACATAATGTATTAACCAGATTATAAACTATATGAAGTGATTTATGTTTTTATATTTTTTACAGTTTCGTGGATGATATTCTCAAATTAGATTAAATAGTGTTAGAAAATATTCCTCAAGTGTCACCATTGTAATATGGTATCACCACAGAGGATACATATCCTTTTTTGTATCACCACATTTGTTGCAGTTTTTATTTCTTTTTATTTAATTACAGCTGTTTCGATGTAGGAATTGCTTCATTAACCATTAACAGCTATAAAGTTGATTTCTTTATAATTGTCAATTTTATAGTTTGTAAATGCTAAGTTACATCAATACATCGAAATAGCTGCGTTAAATTAAAAACTTGGAACAGATTGAATTTATTTTGGAATTTACCGCTCAAATTACAAATTAAAACATGGCAAGCTCTGATCAACGAAGTTAAATAATTTCACCTTGAGCATAGGAGTTTCATTTCTAAGGGGAGTTTTTTTATGTTAACGTAAAAAAAATTCCAAAGCCGCCCGCTTCTACAAATATCTGGTGTGGAACACCACATGACCCTCCAAGCTACCAAATGGAAATTAACAGAAATGAAATACTTTTAATAACATTTTTTTAAGGATAATTATGCAACTTCTTTTATAAGCAGTTCATTACGGAAATTGGCAGTATTGTAAACGCAAACACAATAATCTATGTCACAGACGTTTAAAACTTCATGACAGACAGAGGTTAATAGACATCTATATGCTCGCTTAAAAATTAAAAGAAATGAAAGAATTTTAATTATACTTTTTTTTGGGTAACTATGCAACCCCCTTCGTACATTCATAACGAAAACAGGCAACATTGTAAAAACAAAAACATTCATCTTTTAAAACTTCGTGTTAGAGATTAATGGAGATAAACACATGTAAACGTAAAAAAAATTCCAAAGCCGCCCGCTTCTATGGATATCTGGTGTGGAACACCACACGACCCTCCAAGCTACCAAATGGAAATTAACAGAAATGAAATAATTTTAATAACATTTTTTTAAGGATAATTATGCAACCTTTTTTATAAGAAGTTCATTACGGAAATAGGCAGCATTGTAAACGCAAACACAATAATCTATGTCACAGACGTTTAAAACTTCATGACAGACAGAGATTAATAGACATCTAGATGCTGGCTTAAAAAATTAAAAGAAATGAAAGAATTTTGATTATACTTTTTTTTGGGTAACTATGCAATCTCTTTCGTACGTTCATAACGAAAACAGGCAACATTGTGAACACAAAAACTGTCATCTTTTAAAACTTCGTGTTAGAGATTAATGGAAATAAACACATGTCAACGTAAAAAAAATTCCAAAGCCGCCCGTTTCTATAAATATCTGGTGTGGAACACCACACGACCCTCCAAGCTACCAAATGGAAATTAACAGAAATTAAATAATTTTAATTACATTTTTTTAAGGATAATTATGCAACCTCTTTTATAAGAAGTTCATTACGGAAATAGGCAGCATTGTAAACGCAAACACAATAATCCATGTCATAGACGTTTAAAACTTCATGACAGACAGAGGTTAATAGACATCTAGATGCTCGCTTAAAAAATTAAAAGAAATGAAAGAATTTTAATTATACTTTTTTTTTTGGGTAACTATGCAACCCCCTTCGTACGTTCATAATGAAAACAAAAACAAAACAGTCATCTTTTCAAACTTCATGTTAGAGATTAACCCATAAGAGCCCAGGGTTGCGTATATGCAGCGGACATATTTTCATTTGCTGAAGTGTAAGTTTTGCTTCTGGAACAGAGATGGCGTCGGATATAGGTTTACAGAGCATCATTTTATGTCTGTTAACGGTTGTTTGGCTGTTGCAGGTACTTTTAAGAGACGTTTTGTGTGCATACTTTTTGGTTATGGACATCAACTTACAGTAAGTATTGTATTTGTGTGATTATGAGTAGTAACGAATTTATTTTTTGTTGCATATATATCTAACAGTTAAGTAGTGTTCATTTAGTTTGGTTATCTTTTTCGCATGTTTTATAAACACGTGTTATTTAGGGCTATTGCATATATGCAACGCTAGGTCATTAGGGTACCTTATTTAGTAATTTGGATTTTTTATTTCTAGAACAGGTTTTACTTTGGAAGAAGCTTTCCAAATCGCTTACGATGATAATTTGGATGTCCAGAATAATATATATATATATATATATATATATATATATATATATATATATATATATATATATATATATATATATATATATATATATATATATATATAGAGCCTCGGAAGTGAATTACCTCACTGATGAAGAACTGTCAGGTAGACAACTACAAGTTCCTGCAGAAATTCAACTACGTGAGGAAGGAATTGTAGATGATGTTCAAGACGAAACAGAAGCAGCGTATGAAGATTTAGGACATAGTTGGATACAGGGTGATTAAAAAATCATAGTCGTGAGTTTTTACAATCTGACTATTCTATTTTTAAAAGACGACGACGGTCGAGTTATTTGAATTATTTTTTGACGATGGATTGATAGAATATTTAAAAACTGAAACAGTGCGTTATGCTTCACAAAAGAATTTTTCAGATACTAGTATTTATTCTGAGGAAATTAAAGTTTTTATCGGAATTTCAATTCTCAGCGGTTATGATTATAAACCGGGTAAACGCTATTATTGGGACTCTAAACCCGATATGGAAAACAAATTTGTAAAAAATGCAATGAGGAGAAATAGATTTGTGCAAATTATGCAATGTTTGCATTTTGCGAATAATGACAATTTAAATCATAATGACAAAGCTTACAAAGTTCGACCACTAATGATGAAATTGAAATCTAACTATATAAAACACTATTTACCATCTGAAAATTTAAACTACGACGAATCCATGATAAAATACTTCGGACGCCACAGCTGTAAACAGTTTATAAAAGGGAAGCCTGTTCGTTTTGGTTTTAAAATGTGGTGTTTAAATGCTGCAGAAGGGTATTTAATAAATTTTGATTTATATCAAGGGAAGAATTTAAAATCTACTAACATACAGCAGAAAAGATATGGCAAATCAACAGCCCCACTTATTAACTTTTTGGGTGAATTGCCTACAGAGAAACGATGCCTTCCCTATAAACTATACACAGATAATCATTTTACGAGTTTCAATCTAATTTATGATTAGAACAAAAGGATATTGGTGCTCTGGAACAATAAGGGAGAATCGTTTACCCAAAGGAATACCGTTGCCCTCTAAACAACTTCTGCAGGAGTCTGTTAGAGGTAGTCAACATAGTATTATTGAAAAAAATCGTGGAATTCTAGTAACACGCTGGGTAGATAACAGTGTTGTTACAGTAGCATCCGGCTCTTACGGTGTGGAACCTCGGGCAACTGTTAAAAGGTTTTCCAAATCGGAAAAAAAATTTGTTGCTGTCCCACGTCCCCATTGCATATCCAGGTATAACAGTTCCATGGGAGGTACTGATCTTATGGATGAGAATGTAGGCAGATACAGAATTGCAATTCGTTCAAAAAAGTGGTGGTGGAGTATTTTCGCGTGGTTGTTAGATGTGTCAGTAGCAAACGCGTGGATAATATATAAACAAGCAGGAAAATCGTGCACCCAACTTGAATTTAGAAGAGACATCGTTCAGACCTATTTGTTAAAGTATGGAACAGCCTCAAAAGGTCCAGGAAGACCGTCCGCTTCTCCTACAAGCGTAACACAAAACCAAATTAGTGACCACATAAGATTTGACAAAATTGATCACTTATTGAAATATATTCCAGACAATAAAAGAAGAAGATGTGCAAGAGAGGGATGCAAATCCATTATCCGGACGATGTGTAATAAATGCAATATTGGTCTATGTATCGATTGTAATGTTTTGTTTCACTCAAAATGAGATTTTTTATATAATTTTTGTATTTCTTTACATAATAATTGTAATTAAAGTTTTGTAACTTATAACAGCCTAGCGTTGCATATATGCAACGCCCTTTTTTTTAAACCTAAACACTAAATTTTTCAAAAAACCACATGTATGGTTTTAGTTAAGGTAAAATAACATAACTAAATTAAAAAAACTACCAAAATCGGCAAAAAAATATTTGGGCTCTTATGGGTTAATGGACATAAACACATGTAAACGTAAAAAATCCAAAGCCGCCTGCTTCTATCAAAATATTCATACTTCAGCATATCCAATCACATTTATTTCATTTTTACACTTATATCGCTTTGCATTAAAAAAAAAATATATGTAAAATTAGACTTTCTTCAAAAAATACATCTAAACTTTTTCTTATAATCTTAAAAAAAAGTAATCGTTATTCACATAATGAAAAAATTTGAACAAAACACTTAAATTCTACCTTAGGAATTTTTTGCCGCTAAATTACGCGTCATATCAAAACATTGCATAGAACACAGACATCCAGAGATGATGACCATCTTGGCGAAACTTGGCCAAAAGTTGTAAAATGAGCTAATAAGTCGATTTAGCGATAGTGAAAAAAAAAGTCGATTTCATAACCTTCTATACGTGCATATGTAATGTATATGTAGGTTGGAATGTAAAAATAAGCATTATAAACAAACATAAACGATAAAAGCACTATTGTTTGACTGGTAAATAATTGGTAATTTTGTGATTCATTAGATATTCACATTTTCCATTAATCACACATTGTACATACCAACGAGAATAACATGAATCACGCCATAATCTTGGTGTTATCGTAACTAATAGTTAAACAAACTTAGCAATGGCATTCCCAGTAATGACCCAATTGTTAGTATTGGACTTAATAAATAAGCTCCAGAGGCGTTAATTTCTCTTAGTACCGCAAAAGCAAAGCTAACTGTTAAATAAAGAAAACATGTATCTAAAAATTGGTTTTATCACAGTTTTCTTCTGTGTAAGTAGTAGTTTTATTATTTATAGTTATGTATTACACGAGACAATAACGGTACGTTTTTCCTATCTACCATATGTTACTTTTCCGTTATCGACTTGTATAATATTCCACTTTATTCTGTGATAATGTAATAGTTACAATTGTAAATTTTTATCGGTGCCAAAATTTACGTTTTAAAGCATTATAGCAATAACAATAACACAACATCGTTCCGATAATAAAGTGTAACTAGTTTTTTACCGCTTGCGTAATGTACAATAACAAATTAAAAAAAAATAGGTTGTGATAGCAGCACCACCTACATTCTTCAATAAAATTCACGAGTTTAATCGAAGATTGGTTCATCCAGATTTGGGGTTAACGGAAATTTCCCTAACAACAAAATCCACAACACCATCTCCAATAATAGAATCAACAAAGAGTACCTTACTGGATATAAAAGTTATTGATCAAAGCTCATCATTACCGGTATGAGTATAATTCAGAGATACTTTTACACTTAGCTTAACTTTCTAGAATCAAAGCACCAAAAAAAGGATAGAGGAGCAAAACATTGAGAACGTAAGTTGATACTGGTATTGCTTGAATAATGCTTTAATTTTTTATAGAATCTTCAAACAACCCAAACAAACTTTCACTCCACTTCATTCCCTACCGTAAGTATAGATCCAACAGTGAATTGTGTTACAGAACCCTCAGGATACCCTCATTCCACACCTACTGTAAATAATGTAACAAAACCTTATCATTTTGTTAAATGGTTAGGTAAATCATTAATTGTAGGGAAAACAAGCAGATTTAGTTTTGAACGATGTTAATCAAAAACTTCAAGAATCAATTCAGATACTTAAAGAAATTGTTAGTGGAAGATATCTTAAAAACTACAAAAGAAGTTAAAAATGTGATTGAAAACCATGTTGATGATTTTATTGACAAAACTCAAAAGTTGCACTGTCTCGCAAAGGAAATTCTAGAGGTATAGTTGAATTATTTACTATCAAATAATTTCAGATTGATTACTTTTAGATTATACTTGAAGAAAAGAAAAAGTAATAACCATTAAGTTTGTTATTTTAACAAAACTTGGTACTCAACGTAAATTATATAAATGTAAAATGCTAATAATCAAATAAATTTGCACATACTGTATTTTGCTAATTTATAGTTTTACTCATAGGTAGAAAATTAGTGAAACTTAACTGGTAACTCGTGAAGCTCAATGAACTCATAGTGTAACGCCTCATGCTTGTAATCCAGTACATTTATAAAAGTTTAAAATATATAAATTGTTGAAAAATGATTTTTATTTAGTGTTGCGTGCGTAAAATAAGTATAGTGGCATTTCTTAAAAACCATCCTCTAGATACTTCATATTTGACCCGTATTTAGGCCTCTCTACCCTTCTATAATGCGTACATGCAAGAACCTTCTATTAAGTCAACATCCATTCGGGATAGAGCTACGTAATTGTATTCAAACTGTTACACGATTAAAGCACACTAAGTGTAGTGCAGACCTACCGAGGTAAACGCCAACTGCAGTGGAAATAGGCGGGTTCGACATAAGACGTAAAATGATGTAATTTAGTTTCAAAAATTGTTTCTGGGCGCCACCACAAGTTTAAGTCCTTCTAAAATAAATAGTCATAGGCAAGGTGTTCAGTTAATCCTATCTTACTGTGGAGGATAGAATTCTAGCCTACTTAATAAAATCATTCACAACTCAAGTTTAAACACACTTTTACCTTAATTTACAGTCAGTAACGTAATAAACGTTTCGTAACTTCTGATAAAACTATATTTGAACAACCATTTGGTTGTCGTTGTATACGTAATTCTGATTTACTCTCATTAGTATGTATGTAACAACCCATTTTGAGTTGTATTGAATATATATAGCAACTAATTTGCATTTGGTGTAACTTCGTATACATTTAGGTTGTAATCACTTAGAATATTTTTTCAATTTTCGCGCAAATATCATCTATATGACATTATCATTGTGTAGTGTTGATGCAGGAACCATTTGGGAATTTGCATTTTGTGTAACTTAAGTGCATACCTTTAAGGTAGATTTATATCACTCGTAATACTAAAATCTAAAACATTTTCTTTTTGCAGGAATTTTTTTTTACTTTGACACTTTAATTTTACCGTTTTTAATTGCACATTTAATTCTACCTTTACGTACGCTTTCATTTTATGATTGCGTTTTGCTTTTAATGCAGATCTAAATGTAGATCGCATTATTTATTTTGAACTTTCGAGAGAATACAATAAACATTGGATTACCCAAATTTCTAGAAGAGCAATTTATAAAAATAAAATTCCATTTTGGTGAGGTTTACAACGTCAAGCATTGTTATTGCGATATATTGCGCAACATTGATATAGTGATTACATCACCTTGGTTTACATTTCCGCACTTATTTTTACAATACCAGGGGTTCTCAAGAAGATGTATTATATTTTGTAACAGGTATTTATAAGTTTAATGATTTCTTAGTATAAGGCTACTTTTAAGATATATTTTATATAACCCTAAATTTAACTGTTAATAAAGATAGTCTGTATATTTTTTTATTTTTTACATTTTGGTAAAATTTTTTATTGCAAATCTGGGTTTAGTTATTCCAAGCATAATTAAAAAATAACTTGCCGTCCGAGATTATTTTTATTAGTGTTACATTGCAGTTTTTTTTATTGATGTTAAGTGGAAATAACACAGCATAAATTGTGGTAATTAAGCAAAACAAAAGCATGAACCTGCCTATTTTAAACTACCGACTGAGACAAATGCATTATTTTGGTGAACGGGTTGTATCTCGAGTTAGTTTAACGATTTGTTTTGAGAACCTTTAACACCCATTAATTTATTAAATTATAATGCACATAGATTAATATTTATAATGTCATACGAATTCTGAAATCACCCAATTTAGAAGTATAATACGTCTTTTAATTAACAATAACGTTAATTTGTAACTTAAAACAAAATTAAAGACGGAACGATCAGTGCGTGGTTCATTTAATCATACATTTTCTATTGAATACTATTTGGATACTTTTTCTTTAAAATGTATTTAATGGTCACCAGCATGAGTGAATTGTAACAAGTCAAATCTGAAATTCTTGATTAATGAATATCTTGTTATCAGTATTATGTATTTAATGACTGTCAATGAATGTAAAATAAGTAAATTTTGTAATCGATCTGACTCAAAATAAACAATTCTCAGATCAATCATTTAACCAAAATATCGAAATATTAATTACTTTTAAACGGTGTAATCCTTTATGTAATTTCACACGGAGAAACAATGAACTCTTGCAATATTGGTCCTTTTTTAAAACTTTAAACTATAAGGATTCACAATGTAAACAAACAAAAAAAGTCAATTAACTAATGGAGCCGTAATCCTTATAAGATAAAGTCTCTTAATCTTATAACCTAAATATATAAAACCAGGTAATAGAGATTGATTATCCTTAATACTTGAATGAAATTAACTATATAAACAATAACATCTCTAAAGATAATCAAACTTCTATCATTAAAAAATCTAAATAAATTCCGTAGTCCTTTATCCGGTATAATGTGTCCACTGGGTTGATTCGTTCTAGTTCATCCTTAGCATGTATCCACACTGGTCACTGATAAGCGTCCACAAATATTTATGTACTTTGGCCGACTATCTTAAATGTCCGAGTTTATTCACGCCTTACGTGTAAAACAAAATGGGGCAATCTGATTTCCTACGTGCCCTTCCGGAAAACAAGTGCTTGTCACAGAATATATTCATTTACACTTGATTATTCAAATTTTTAAACGTTGCTACATAGTCAATTTAGTGCTATTAACAATCGCACAAACAACCTTATTTTGTTACGTAAAGAATCACTTTAGGTTCCCTTTCAGATCATGAGATTGTACACAATACCTTTTTTTAACTTGTGTTTGTTGTTTATTATAAATCTGATTCAGCACTTCTTAAAATTTTTTTTGTCTAATACTACGACTCCAGCCTTAAAAAAAAGGAATATTCGTATGAAGGTATGAATATGTATTTTAATATCCAGTTGCCTGTTTGGTAGCGAAATTGTTGACATTTTACATATCACCGTATTTATCTTTGTGTAAAGCATTCAAAACATAAAATGAATAACTTTACTAACGTTGAATTGGCTTAGGTGCATCTCATTTATGGCCTAGCAAATAGAAATTCAGTAGAAGCTCGGTGAATTTATCATGAACGTTATCCGAATAGAGTTACGCCATGTGCTAAAACATTTAGAAACGCACACGGCAGATTGAGTGAAAGGGCAGTTTTAAGCATAAGTCGGAAGTTCCTGGTACACCTCGAACAGTAACAACGCCTGTGCTAGAAGATGCTATACTACGAGAAATAAAAGAAAATCCTTCTACTAGTACCAGAAAGATAGTTCAACAGCTTCAAGTAAGGCCAAGGACTGTTTGGAAAGTTTTGAAAATTTGTCTACTATTTCCGTACCATATACAATGAGTACAAGCTCTGTTGCTACGCGATTTTCAACCAAGGCTAAATTTTAGTAGGTAAATACTCCATACAATGGCTTATAACAACATTTTTTTGAGTACAGTTTTATTTACTGATGAGGCAACTTTTTCGCGAGAAGTTATCATTAACTTTCATAATGAACATATTTGGGCGGACGAAAATCCCCATGCCTTAAGAAAAGGTCGCTTTCAGCAAACATTTTCACTAAATGTATGGATAGGCATTATTGGTGACCATCTTAACGGACCACACTTTTTACCCACCCGACTAAATGGTAATTCGTATAGTCAGTTTTTGGCGGACGAAATAAACGTTCTATTAGAAGAGGTGCCTCTGCAGGTGAGAGCTAATTTATGGTTTATGCACAACGGTGCCCCTGCTCATTTCATCCTTGTTGCACGTCCTCGACAACACTTTTCCTAATCTCTGGATTGGTCGTGGAGGTCCTCACGCTTGGCCACCTAGCAGTCCCGATCTGAATCCTTTGGACTGTTATTGATGGGGTCACCTCAAGTCACTCGTTTATAAAACACCTGTATTAAATGAAAATGATTTGAGAAATCGAATAATTAAAAGTTGTAATGCCATAAGAAATACTCCAGGAGTTTTTGAACGAGTGAGACAGTCTTTGATGAGACGATTGAGTCGTGGGTTTTATCAGAAGGTGGCCATTTTCAACATTTACTTTAATTCTGTGTTAGTAGTGATTATTTTTATGATTGCTATTTGTAAGTAAATAATAAAAAAAAATAAAAATGGCGTTGTATTCATTCATGAACATTTAATTACGATACATTACAATTTAAGATAACTTTTTTGTTGTACATTGTTCAGACAGTTTAAAAATAATTAAAAGCAATGAAAAAACTTTAGTTTCTTTATAGGTTTATTATCAGTTTGCCACGAGACTCATTCATGAACACTGGTTATTACATCACGGAGCACTACATTGTTTTTTATTTTTTTACTTGAAAACGACTAGTCTTAGGAAAAAAGACGAGAGCCATTTTTTCGTCCAAATGGAACAGACAATCCAAAAAAAATTGAGAAAGATTAGAAACAGTGGTGTACCGCATTTTTTCTTTCAAATTGTGCAACGATTATCCTGCCTGCACGCCACTGATTATAGTAAATCCGCCGGTTTTAGCGTAAAATACGCACGGTTGCTAACTCTCAAACACTGCTAAATTTTATTGAAATGTCTCAAGTGGTTAGGGAAATATTAAAAAAATTGTAATTTTTCAATGAAACTTTCACACCCTGTACTTCCATAACGAAGCATTTTTATAAGCAAAGTTGCCTTTATTTTAGCAGAATACGCACCTGAAGTTATGTACTGTACTTAGGAAGCACCTATATATATATATATATATATATATATATATATATATATATATATTGTAATGAGCCAGAATTTGGGTAAGATAAATTAATTATTATTTTAATAAAAATTATTAAGATAATGTTTTAATAATAATTCATTTTATTCCAGTTCTAAATAAATGTAAATAATCAGCACTTTTGCGTGCGCACCGGTACCCCACTTTCACGATGTGCAGAAACGTTGCGATATTTCCTACCTAAAACCCACTTTTACTTTTAAAAATGACTTCTATTTGTAGAACGCTTCTCTGCAAATACTCGCCTGCCTTTCCGTTTGTAATTTATTACACCTGAAATTCTCTTTTTTTAGAACATAACCGCCTGACCAGCTCTTAAAGCAATAAATAGAAAACTTCTATTTGTAGAACCCTTCTCTGCAAATACTCGCCTGCCTTTCCGTTTGTAATGTATTACACCTGAAATTCTCTATTCGAGAACATCACCGCCTGACCGCTCTTAAAGCAATTTCAATTGAATTAAATAGAATTCAAATACTCCGAAGTATAACCGATTTTTATGAAAATAGTTGTAATACCTAGAAATTCCTATTAACAAACCATCCTTAAGAAAATAAATTGACGTCAAAGAGGTTTTGCGTATTATACTGATCTTAGGTAGATTGACTGGTTAAAACCGGCGAGCACCGGGATTATTATAGGGTTTCTTCTAGTAGCCTGCTTGGCTATCAACACTTATAATTTACTCCCCCTGTATATCACAAAAATACACCTGAATATCAAATCCAAATTGTTACCGAAAACCCAACCTGAATTTTGTAAAATATTACATTTATACAACTAAAAGTAAATTTTACGTTTTACTTCAAAGTAAAAGAATTGCAAATTTTAAAATAAGAAGTCAATCAAATTAAAGCAATAAATTACGGTTTAATTATAAAAACCCTAAGGTAATATTTCTTAAAGAAAGTCCATTTCCATTTCCGCAATTAAGAAATCATATTCAATTGCAGTGTAAAGAATCATCCTCTTTATACAAAAAAAGCGAAGGTCAACGTTTCATTTAAATAGTTTGAACGAACTCTTATCGAATTTTGAACAACACATGTTGAACATATGAACCATTACAAAACCGTAAATTACGAATTCCAAACGTTGAATAACCCTTGTAGATATTTGGATTGTATATATTAATTATAGTAATTTCCGTGTGTACAAACCACCACAAATTAGACAGAACCATTACCCCGTGATATAAACCCGACTTTGTATTAACACAAATCGTGTAAATACCAAAACCCCGTGTAGGGCCTGCTTTCTGTAACTTGTTCCGTATTTCAAAACGTTATTGAATAAAGCATCAGTAATATAAAGACCAGTCCCTGATAGAAATTTGAATTACGCTTTAACCTCACTTCAAAAACATTGTCTTAAACGTAAAATATAATAAACCAGAATAAACTTACCTGGCTAAAACACAGTAATCCTCCTTGGAATTGTACATACACCCTTGTATTATTTTCACCTGAACACATTATAATTTGTTTACAGAGAAACAAAATCCACAATTATTTTAATGTTGTTTTGAACACTGTGATTGTAACGCGTTTAATTTACACGAAATTTCCAGACCGACCACCGATTCACAGGCGACACCTGTGCCTAATTTATACAACGAGGAATTTACCACCTACAGCGTCGACGACGCCAGGCTCACGTTGTTGTACGATGGGCTGCCCACAGACCAGACGCTGCACCAGAATTACAAATTTCCTTTACATTTTTCCAGTATTGTTTAATTTAAGAACTTTAATTTATTTTACCAGAATACCTTTTTATTTATTACTTTGCTTATTATTAGTATAATTAAGAAGTTTGTTTTAAATATATGTATTAAACCTTGGTCTGAACAATTTGTAAATAGTTATATAAAAGTCTAAAAACCCACACCTAAATTCCTGACTAGTCGAGGTTAACACAAAATCCACATAGTGGTAATTAGTAAGAAAATTCCTTAAAAGAAACCTGCTATCCAAAAAGGATCCTATACATATATATATATATATATATATATATATATATATATATATATATATGAGAGAGAGAGAGAGAGAGATTCATTGGTAGCGGCTCGTTACTTTAACAATTCACCAATTGAATTTAGCAGTCTAAACGTTATTTCATCCAACTGTATTGAATTTGAATATATGATTAATTCTATATTTACGTGCATGTTTTAACCCATTTCCAATTTATTTTCAACCCCCTTAGTGGGGTAGCTTAATTTTAATTTAGATAACTTCTATTGTAAATTCTCATGGAAGATCTATTTATGTACATGAATAATGTTTATTAATTTTTTTCATATTAAATTTTTGTGTCCAGAAATATAAATAATAACACTAGTAATAATACCCTTTACTTGTGAGAAGTATAGTTTTATTCCAGCTACAAACATTTACAATAAACTATAGCTTGTTCTGTTTTTGAATCAGCCAACTTATTCTTTTTTCTAGAAACAGCTCATGTAATTGGCTATTAGTTATCACTCCGTTAAAAAAACTTGTGTTTGCATTTAAACTTGACAAAATAAAAGACTTTAGAAGTGAAACATTGTTTTACTTAAAATACTATTTTTGTGGTACTGCGAAATGTTGGTACCATTATTTACAATTTTTTTATCGACTTTTGTGGCCGTTTTTGGAATTTTCCGATTACTGTACCATCTGTGCCGAATTTTAAAAGTACTATGAGTACAAGTTAGGTATA
>JARFJB010000013.1:77500-82500 GCA_036346205.1 Vesta saturnalis | reverse complement strand
ACACTTTGGTCTAGATATTCTATAATAAAAAATTGTTGTTAAATATCAAGGATGGAATAGGCATTAGTAAATATTCGAAAAAAAAAGAGGGATCTTTGAATACGGATATTAGTTCATCAATGACGTCCAGCAGCGGTTTCAATTTTGAAAAAGCTTCATTTAGTACTTGTATTTGATTTTCATTTAACAGAATAAAAATATCCACTTGTGTTTAAATTAAAGACTTTTATTGATGCCTCGTACCGCGTGAGTGGAGCATGGGTGGCATTGTTTTGATATCAGTTGCCTCTGCCACTTTACAGCCGCTCGTGAGCTAAATTTTTTTAGCCCCGCTCGAGAATGACAACAAAATGACAATTTAGCATCTTGTATTGCGTTAATAAATGTCATGTTTACTGACGTTGGAAGAAAAACCTAATTTTCATCAGTATTAGTAATAATGTAACTTTGGGCGTTTTCGGGATAACGCACGGAAAAAGTTTTCCCGATCCCCGATTGCATCCGTGTTCTGAATAAGAATCCCGAATATACGGCTATAAAATAGAAATATACATCAAAGTAAACTACACTTAAGAAAAAAAAAATAATTTGGACAGCACAAAATTACTGTACTATTTCTTTTCAAGCTTACATTCGGTTTTTATAGTTTAAAGCAACCAATTCATGTATGTAGCAAAGTACAGGTCGTAGGTTCAAATCCTACTCGAGGTAAACTTTTATTTATGAATTTAATAAAATTAATAATTTTTAATTCATGTATGTAATGGAAATTTATAGCTTTTGGCCAGGCATTATTGATTTAATTAAAAACCTTGGCATTAATAACCATAGAACATTTTTCCATAACATTTGTATTATGGCATATTTAGAGCACTTGTAACCAATGAAGAAAACACGTATATCAACTTTGCGTTTTATTTTGGTATTTTTGGCTGATCCTTATGTTGATTGCATTGTGTGTTCAATTACATTAGTGTTCGTTTAGATATCATGTTACCTTTGGCCAATGAACGGCTGAGATATGCACGTGACATTTACATACATAATTTATGGTAATTAATTAGTCAACATTTCAACATTAACAGTTGGTGTGAAAATGTATTTATATTCGTTAATAATATCAATTAGTAGATTAATATTACAATCTCCAATAACGTATTACCTTAAATACGAATAGAACGTATAGAATTTTGTTTTGTTTTGGTTTTTAGATTTTTTGACTCTTCTTTACATTGATCGTATTGTGTATTTTAATTATATTATTACCTACTCGTTTATTATTTTACTTTTGAGACATGGACGGCTTGAGACATGCATATATTGCTTTTAGGTATATTTTATTTGCAATTTAGGGTAATTAAGATGACAGTAAATATTTAAACATAAACAAATGATAATAAAATAAGTTTATATTTGAAAAAAATATCAAATTATGCATTTATTATATTAATACAAAAATCTCCCATAACTTAACAAATGATCGTAAAGCAGTGCACAAGTTTCAAAAGCGAAATGAACACCTTTCTTACATTGTTAATCATGTTTTCTACAATTCAAGTAAGCAACATACAATACATAAAAATTTCTCAATTTTCTTTTATTTTAGTGTATTTTTGCCGCATCCATTTTAAATCCACAAGGATCTGCACTATTTGGTGCAAACGGAATTAGGTAAAATCTACAGGAGATACGCAAGGATATTAGAGATACAGTGAAAAGTCCTATCCAAAACAAAACCAGCATTATTGACAATATTGCAAATAAATTTACAACAACAACACCTAAAGTAAGTATCTTGTAAAATAAAATTGCAGTACCTATTAAAATTTTTAAACAGCCTGTGAATTTGACATTATGGGAAAAAATTATTAGTAAAATGCAAGAAGTTAATCAGTCATTTAAAAGTTTTGGAGAAGAGAGTTTAAAAAAAATTTTGGAAATAAAAGTAAAAATTGAGTCAAAAATTAAAGAAATTTTGAGAAGAATTGAAAGATTGACCAAGATGTCTAATTTCATTGAAGGGTAAGTTTTTGGATGTTTTCTGAATGATTAATTAAATACTTTATTTTAGCTCACGAATTAAGATTTTTAAATAACAAAATATTACAAATGTCACAACGAAAGCTCAGAAAAGAAAAATTTGTTTTAATCAATAAAGTTATCGTCCAAATTTGCTCATCCAACTTAATAAATAATTTCAAAACCGTACTTATTTTCTTATCCTTAACTACGATTCAGCAAATGATTATCTTTTCGACTTTGAAATACGGTTTTGTTTTCCCATTCTTTCCGATCTTTGACGTCCCCCAAGAAACGATTTTACACATCGTACTCAAGTCGCTTTTCACCTTCTAATCTACACACACATAGAAGTTTATGTAATCCACCTTTATTTTTACTCTCGCTAAATCGAAATATCTCATTTTACAAAGTCTGCTAAAATTTCGTCGTGATAACAGGATGTGTGTGTGTCTGTGTTTATATATATATATATATATATATATATATATAACAGGTGTCCATTTAGTGTGTAATTGTCCGATTATGGGCTCCCAGGCTACTTGTCCGAAAAAGTGTGAGCAGGCTTCCCAAATGTTGCACATTTAAAAACATTTTCATATATACAGGGTGATTCAGAAAAACGTGGTCATCCAAACTTGATTTTGTTTAAATGGAAAACCATCGAATAACTTGTAAAATTTTGCGTCCATTTGACGCGTAATTTATATCCCTAGCTTCAGCGGTTTTCGAGTTATTCGCATTATTTTAAAATTTTTGAAAGGTACACGGTGTCAAAGAAATTACTGTACCATGGAAGTTATTGTATGAATTTTCTCTCTCAAAGGTGGTGCTTCATTCGCATTTGGACACTCAATACTTCTACAGTCCAATACGTAATTAGGAGTATACAAATAATTTTGAATTTATTTTGTATTTACAAATATTGAGTAACAAAGTTAAGGTTAAATTCTACAATAACAAGCTAATATGAAAGATGACAACATGAAAACAAAGTCAGAGAGTTCATACCTGTTTTGAAGATGCTAACTCGGTTAACTTAACCCGCGTCGGAATTAGTGTAGTGTTTTATGGATAATTCTCTTATTTGTTCCCATATTAATTGGTCCAGCTAATAAGCAAATCATGCCCTATGTTCAAAATGTCGCCCATTTTGATTCAGGCAAGCTTGAAATCTATTCCGAAATGACGTTCTGACATTTGATACGATTTTTCATGTCTTCTCTCGTGGTAGCCGGTGATTTATAAACTGAAGATTTTACAAACCCCCAGAGGAAAAAATATAAACTCGTAGGTTGGCGATCGAGCGGGCCAAAGTGTAGGACCACCTCTACCGATCCATTTTTCTGGAATAAAGCAGTTACATGCTCTTGGACTTGTCTATGGAGTGAGGTGTAGCACCATCCATTTGAAGCCACATATGTTCTCTTATTTCCTCCGGAATATGTTGAATAAGAAGTGAAAAGTGTTTATTCAAAAATTGTAAAACACTCTCCAATTACGCGGCCCTCAAAGAAATGCGGTACATAACATAATTACCAACAATACCTCCTCAGACATTGCTGTTTATTAACAAATCCATTTCGATGGAATGTACATTCATCTGTAAATAATATGTAGCATGAAACTGATTATTTTCCTGTAATTTAATTTGCGTCAGTTTCTCCTATGCATACGCCATGCTCACAGGTTGTTGTCTTGAATAACTAACACGTACAAACAACTTAAATTAACGAAGTTTGTAACAATAAAGCCATTTTGGATAACAACTAAATAATAAACAAAATGTCATGTTAAAACAACTATTCCTCAGCCTTCTCTGCTAAATTGCACATTTAAAACGAGAAAATTCATGATGTCATAATAATTTACTGCATGCAAGTATTTAAGCAATTCAAACGCAAGAAACTGTTATCCCTATGCTCATAGCCTACTCTACAAAAAAAGTGACTTCCTAACACGTTTTGTAAAAAAATTGGTTTTATCGAATAAATAAAACTGCTTATTTTGGGTCTAGCGCATGTCAGATACCTTCCTATTGATTTTCAAAGGAGAATTCACTAGTGACATAAAAAATGGCGATTTTAAAATTGAGTTTACCG
Source organism: Vesta saturnalis (assembly GCA_036346205.1). Taxonomy (NCBI): domain Eukaryota; kingdom Metazoa; phylum Arthropoda; class Insecta; order Coleoptera; family Lampyridae; genus Vesta; species Vesta saturnalis. Next base: position 78,379 of record JARFJB010000013.1, on the reverse strand, counting down.
ATGTTTGTAATGTCAAAGTTTGAACCAAATTTTTCGGACGCTCTGTATAATATTTACGGGTATTGGGAATGCTTCTAAGTAAGGCCGTACTCAGACTTTAACACCCAGAAAATCATTTTTATAATAACTACCACGGTACACTAATTTGTTTGATCCGTGCAGATTTCAAAATTTTGAAATAATGCGAATAATTCGAAAACCGCTGAAGCTAGGGTATGAATTAAATGGATGCAAAATTTTACGAGTTATTCGATGGTGCGAAAATATACGTGGTGTTCCATTTAAACAAAATCAAGTTTGGTTGACCAGGTTTTTTAATCACCCACACACACGCACACGCACACGCACGCACGCACACGCACACGCACACGCACAGCACGCACGCGCACGCGCACGCGCACGCGCCACGCACGCGCACGCACACGCCGCGCACGCGCACCGCACACGCACACGCACACGCACACGCACACGCACACGCACACGCACACGCACACGCACGCGCGCGCACGCCGCACGCGCACACGCACCGCACACGACACACGCACGCGCACGCACGGCACCACGCACACCACACACACACACACACACACACACACACCACCACCCACACGCACGCACGACACGCGCACACGCACACACACACACACACACACACACCACACACACACACACACACACACACACACACACACACACATATATATACAGCCAAATGAGATACCAAGGACCACATTACAAACCAACAACATACACTATAACATGCGGACAGGAAAAGGTGCCATTGGGCGACATAAATAAACATAAAAGGTAGTGCTAAACGCTTTTCTTAGCAAAATATATCAAACTCAGCAGGCACTCCAAAATAGTGTTACAAATAGC